>CABFWB010001745.1:0-39790 GCA_902151455.1 Timema bartmani | reverse complement strand
GTCCGGGATTCAATCCTTGGTCCTGGCACAAATTTATCTGATTTTCAAACCCTTCCTACGCCTCTGACAGGAAGTGTATTAATCACTACTTGTAAATGTGTGGAATGACAGGCCTCCACCGTGGTTCGGATTCCACGTTAAACTGTAGGTCCTCCATTTCATCTCACAATCACCCTACCATTACACATTAGCGTAAGTGTGTATAAACCGAACGGGTAGTAAAACGTGGTGATAATAATAATAATAATAATAATTAATGTTTCCCCAGAAAAAGAGATATCAGGTTACTGACTAACCTAACCTAACCTAACCTAACCCAACCCAACCTCATCTAGCCTACCAACATTCCTCCATACTAGTAGTTCTGAAACAGTACCGATCAAAAAATAAACGTTAAATACGTCCTCTTAATGACTTCCAATTGCTAGTATCAAGGCTCTGACTCGGTGACGGTCGCGAACACTTACGGTTTTATTTCAGGCGAGTTCAAACACCCACGTTTTTTGAAAGGGCTCAAACAACACGCTCCCATCCTACCTTTCACATACACAAAAAGCTGTGAAACATAACATGTATAGTTTCTGTGTAATGTGAAGGTATTGTACGTTCCCATAGGTAATAATGGTTTCATATTTCTGGTAAAAATAGAGGGTTTGTTTCAAAATGTTATGCAATCTTAATTTTCTTTTTTTAATAGAGAAATATGTTAAAATTAATTTTTTTTCATCTGCGGTGGTGATAATTTTTTTTAATGCAGCCCTATCAGTAGTTTCAATTATGAATATTGCTCCCCCTTCCTCCCTTAGTATTCTCAATTTTGAAATGCGGATTCCCTCAGTATTTTCAATTTTGAATGTGGCCCTCATGACCAAACGAGCTAGTCACGCCTGAGTTAGAGGATTAAAATTATTACATGAAACAATTAAAATCAAGTTCTAAAATAAACACATCTCGGTGGTGGGAAGTACTCTGTCAAGTCATGTGTGGGCAACGTTATACCATTTGGGATATTCACATATTTATACTAACAAGGTACGGTTGAGAAAGGTAGCAGCAAAAGGAAATGTGAACACATTTTCTTGAAGGGAATGTGGAAGCCCGTTTAGGAAAAAACACACCTTGTAGACCAGTCCGGGATTCAAACCCCGACCTCACCATCACATGCAAACGAGGCCAGACGACGCCTTAGACCACGCGCCCACTGATGCAAGCGTCATCGGGTGGACTTAAACCGGTCCTCGAGATATCCTGGTTGTGGGCACGATTGTAACTTTCCGTGGATCACCTCTTACTACCCGTCTAGGCTTTCCAAATATTTACACTAATTGGGTAAGGATGAGGAAGGCTGAGCATAGAGTAAGTGTATCCGCATCTGCGTTGAAGGAGAGAGAGAAACACTTTAAGGGCGGGAAAACCTCAGTACATATAACTGGGATCGCCATCATAACCCTACACGTCATCGGTAAACCTGAGGAGTCGTGTCTGACACCTTAGTCCACATGACCACTATCTAAACAATGTTCAACAGTCTTGTCCCAGAAGGGTCGAAGCAGTAATCTCCTCGTATTGCAAAATCCGGGACCACAAAAAGCGACCTGGAGTTGAGCTGTTCTTTGTTTTTTTGGTTATTTTCCTATAATCTAAAAATAAATGTTACGGTGCATCGTAGAGACTTTTCTCGATCCTCTACCTAAATATGGACACATTTACTTAAAACTAACAAGATTTGTGAAACGAAATAATACACAATGTTGCACAAACATTTCACCAAAGAGCATAAATGGAATAATATATACTTTTACAGAAACATCGAGAAAAGCCAAGCATCTCTGTCCACCAAAGAGCATAACAATCACTTTAGATTTATAAAGACCTACATAAAATATAAATTTTCTTATAGCTAAGAAACTATTGGTGCTATAGAAAAATATGTTGAATAAAACTATTCTTATTCTCAATACTACTACCTTACAATGACAAGTTATTTTGTATTTCAAATGGGTGTGGAGATATAATCAAAATATGAGATTTCTGCTTATGTCAAGTACCTTCTAAGTGATTTTCGTGGGAAAATGAGGATAGCTATTTTGTTTGAAATGTTAAACAATGCTTAGATACAGTGGTGTTATGTCAAGTACATTCTAAGTGATTTTCATGGGAAAATGAGGATAGCTATTTTGTTTGAAATGTTAAACAATGCTTAGATACAGTGGTGGCGGAACATTATTTTTGTAGGGAAGCGAGCAAACAATTAGTTTTCTTTGAGAATTGCTTTCCAGCTCCCCCAACCCACGCCCAAACCTCTCTCCTCGAAAAAATGTTTGAATATTGGGTATCTCTATTTAGAGTGGTCTCCCTTCCAATTTTTGAAAATTGGATTTTTCATAAGCTATTTGGAGTAGTCTTCCCCAGAAATGTTTTGAAATTTGGATACTTCCAGAAGCTATTTGAAATGGTCCTCCTTCAGCACATTTTCAAAAATATTTGTCACCTGTGGATAGAAGCTATTTTGAGTTGTCCTCGCCTTAAACTTTAAAAAAAATCTGATTCATATTAAACTACTATTTAAAGTGGTACTTACCTAAACATCTTTGAAATATGATTGCTCCTTGAATCTATTTGGAGTGATCCTCAATAATCTACACTTGGATATTTTTTTAAAATTGAATGTTTTTAGAAGTTATTTGGAGTTGTCACCTGGATATTTTTTGAAAATTATAAACATCCGGAATCTATTTAGGGTGGCCCTATTTCGGCAAATTTTTAAAATTGAATGCTTCTAGAAACTATTTGGAGTGGTCGCTATCTGACACAGTTTTCTAAAATTGAATGGCTTTAGAAGTTATTTGCAGTTTGATTCATGTCGTTCAACTTCATACTAGAGAATATCAGATGGTGTGAAATACAACTAGGAGTGGAGGATAATTTATTTCAAGAAGGGCAATAATGAACCCCCCACCCCACCATCTGGTTTTTCTATAACTACATGGAGTGTTTCTCCCCTCAATTTTTGGAAATTATAGGTACTCTTCTAAAAGCTGTTTAGAGTAGTTGCCTCTCCTCATGTTTTTTTAAATTTTGATGCTCCCAAAAGCTGTTTGGCATATTCCTCCTTTGGGGAGTTGTTGAAATTCGGATGCCTCTAGAATCTTTTTAAATAATACTCATCCAGATTTTTTTTATTTAGATTCTTTCAAATAGATTCTAAAGGATATTTCCCCAGAATTATTTTGAAATTTTGATGCCTCTAGAAGCTATTTAGATTGCTCCTCACTTAATTTTTCCCCAAAAAGAAGAAGATTCTAGAGTCTAGAAGGTATTTGAAGTTGTTTTCCACCAACAAATATTTGGAAATTGAATGCTTTCAGAAACTATTTGGAATTGTATTTCCTTAGAAATTTTAAAAATGTAGATGATCCTATAAAGCTATTTAGAATGCTCCTCGCTTGATTTTGTCTGATTGCTAGATGCTTATAGAAATTACTTAAGGTGGTCTTCTCTAGCAAATTTTTGAAAATTTAATGCATTTATAAGTCATTTGGGTTTTGATTTAAGGCCATATTTCAACTTCATATTCGATAATTTAAGAGTTTTTGTTATGTATCTGAGGGGGAGGGGGACTTATTCCAGGGGGAGCGAATCCCCTCCAGGAGGCAGTGTCCCCCGGTTCCACTGCCACCACCTAGTTACAAAATGTAATCAGTATCGTTCAAGCGAATTCTGAGAAAATCAATTTTATTTCTTTTTGCCATTCAGTAAACTATCCTTAGTTTGAGGGCTAAACATCTAATTCCCAAAACTCTTTGGAATAACCTTATCAAAACCGTAGATACAAAGCTTTAGCGTGATTGGTAAAATGGTTTTGGCTCTAGGTTGAGATACCGAGCAAGAGTATCACAAAAACAACTTTTTCGGTTTCCGGGGGTCATGAAACAAATTATCAAAATCTCGAGTTTGATTTTTTTTTGTGACCACGATACTTCTCTCCCCGAAGGGCCTAAAGAAAGTATAATAATGCTCTAAGAGGTCATCTCACGGCTAACTAACCGGCGAATTATGTACACGATTAGACACTAACCATAAAACTTATCGAAAGTGATTTTTCTGCATTATCCATTTGACAAAGGCAAAATTGGTGTCAGTTTAGTAGTTTTTTAATATGAATATTTTAGCACAGCTTTATTTATCTTCTAAAAGATGGTAATGGTTTCCCTGATCTCAACTACACTGATTTTTAACGGTGAAAACAGAAAAGCTGCCCCATTATGCAACGTTTGGTTCGTGATGTGTTACTTACATAAATCACATGTTATCTGTGGGGATAGAAAGGAGCTTAAGGAAAAAAAAAAATAAACAACGCAAATTTCCTCTAAAGGGAAAAAAACTTTGAATTAAAAATAAATAAATGAAACAATTGTTTTGATAATTAATTGTTAGTATTTTTATTTTTACCAACTTGGACTTAACGTTCATCCCAACTTATGGTTTTGTCCGGAAGGTTGTAAAAACTTGAATAAGAAAACTCTCCAGTTTTTGAGACGCTGATGTTTTATCTTTTGTTTTCATTAACTTTGGTTGTTTATAAGATTCCAATTGGTTCTTTAAAATTTTTTGTTATCTGAGGCATATGTGTGTTTACCAGTCATTTATCTGGTAGCCTTTATTTCCTTTTGAAATAATATATATTATATTTATAAATTTTCATTAAATAAATAGTAATAAGGATTTAAGAAACTAAATTATTATCTCCCTCCTTTTTATCTTTTTTGTTTTTCCTATTTACTAGTTAGTTGTTATTTAATTCTTGGGACAATGGAAAACATCCAAAAGTAAAACCAATATAATCTATTTTTAGTATCCGGATTAGTTCAGGTGAAATTATGAATCTCCATGGTCTGAGTGTCAAGGTATTGGCAGCAACGCAGACTAAGGTGTCATTCTTCCAATATACTAGAGTGATGGCTGTTAAAAGGAAGGTCGAGGTTGGAGTCTCAGTTGGGTATATTAGAGGCTGGTTTTCCACAAGTCATTTTAACGGTGTTTTTTCTCATCCTCTTATCACGTTAATGCATCATACTACCCGATGACCATGTGGTCAATTTTGCAATAAATTTAATTCCTGGCTACGAGGAGGTTGAGGTTCGAAGTTTAGCTCAGTGCATTGGTTAGTTATTTTACACGTGGTTTTCCCATCCTCTCTACATACTAATACGGGCACGATTCTTTTAAAAACTAACCTTCTCATCACTACTCCATTAGTAATCCTTGTGATGAACTGTTCATTGAACACACTTTCTTAAGACACAAGTCATGGGTCCCTGGTTGGAAGTTAGGGTAGGTCTATACCTAAAATAATTCTCAATCCAAGAGAGATAATAAAAGTGTTGCCTAATGTGGAGGAATAATCTAAAAGTGACAATGTAGGCTCAGCGTCAACAATCCTCACTGGTGGGCTCATAACTGATCCGGGAGGTAGTACTGTGTTCGAATCCTGACCGTATTGTTTAAAGGTGATTTTGTGCATTGTGATATTCATCTTTGTATTTATTACCTACTTCTAACCAAGTTATATTAATGCTTGTGGATGTTATTAAAATTCCCCTGCCTCATCGTGCGTCCTAAAATGTGTCTAAGTCGTGAGTAGTTTTAAGTTCATCCGCCATAGAGGAACAATGTCTAAGAGTCCAAACTTTTTTTTGGCTGTGCCCTACTACCCGTTCAGGTAATGGGTACACGTAGCTCAAATTTACAGGAAATGTACTCACTTTTGCGTGGAGGAAGGGTGGAGAACCATTTATGATAAAAATAAATCTATTTACAGCCAAGCGGAATTCGAATCCTGATCAACGGTCCGGTCTATTGCATGGATGACGTCTTAGACCAGGCGTGTTAAACTATTTTGATCTTACATTGAACATTAAGATCAATAATGTTGCCATCGTAAATGAAAAAAACATCATTTTAAAAGCTTTAATATTTCAGAAAGAGAATTAAGATTACATAACAGGTTAGTCTTTATTGCTTTCCAGAAGTTTAAAACTTTATTTTTTTGCAGCTTGGGTATGAGTTTAATATTGAAGTCACACTCATATGAACAGATGCGTGTACGTATGATCGTGATGTCTCAGCCGTTTGTGCCTCTTAATAAAAATAAAACAACTGTTCACATCTTCAATTTCTGCCAAACAATGCACAACTTATATTTGGTGCAGAAATATAATCGTTTCTGAGAATCAATCTCTGGTGTCACTGACTAGCGCAGCTTCGCTTTTTGAAAGTTGGTAAACTAACTGAACTTCAATATGTTAAAACTCAAGTAAATGATTTTATTTAAAAAATAAAAATTAACTTTAAACTTAGTTTAAGTAGAACTTGAATAATCGCTTTCTAAAAGAAAAAAAAATGTCGTTTTCAGAAATTAATTCTTCCCTTAAAAATATTTTTGAAATTTGTGGGTACATCCTCGGTATCATCACCATTATCATAATTATCATCATCATCACCATTATCATCAACAACAACAACTGTTTCCGGTTTGTGGTCAAGTCAGTTTAGTAAAATGCCTCCATCTTCCTGTACTTCCACCGTTCTTCCTCTCTTGCTCTAGTCCAGAGGTTCCCAACCTGGGGTCCGTGAAGAGTCCTTTGAAGGACTGCGAAACCAATATAAATTTTTAAGTTATTTTTAATTTTTATTTTCATATTATATAAAAGATATTATATTTTGAACATTGAAAAATAAAATCTGAACATGGAAATCGAAACCGGGATCTTTGACTTAGTATGCCAGTGCATTTACCACTGAGATATCCAAGAATCGTCCGTTCCGTGCCCCGGATAATTCTTCACTCATATTTTAAGGCAGATTCTGTGATGGACGTGAGGCAATCGTTGGCTACAAACATTTGATCGATTAAGATAAAGCGCTATCAGATATAGCAGCCATGATTGACTCAGATAAGGCTTTTTACTGCCAAATGTGCAATGACAACTGTACGAATGCGCATATCACGATGGAGAAAATATCAAATATATTTTATTTGTTAATTATTACGATTATAGCCGCATCTAAATATCATATTCTTTACAGTGAAAAGTAGCACCTGGCCATGGAAATCGTGATGACTCCTGGATAGCTCAGTGGTAGGAACATTGGCGTCCCAGGTTCGATTTACATGTCCAGATGTCAATTTTCTAAACATAATATTTAGCTGCAGCTGTAACCATAACTAACAAATATAATAATATGGCTACTTAATCCATCTTAAAAGATATTAGCTATCTGTAAATATCTGTATCTTCCATTACTATGTAACTAAACATCTTTTTTATGTTATTATCTTGATATGGGCTATGTAGGTTAATTGAAATGGGTTCGTAGGTTTTTAATTTCCCCTCGTATGTCGGGGAAGAGTAGGGGCGACTGAGATATGTAAAAGGTTGGAAACCACTGCTCTAGTCTATTCTATCCTCGCACTCACACATTTGGTTTTATCTGTTCACATCTCTTCCTTGGTTTCCCTTGAGTTATTTCCCCTCTTAACTCCACCTCCATCATTCCCCTTGGGATTGTTTCCTTTTACATTCTCATTACGTGTGTATACTTTCATTTATTTATTTTTAATTATGAAGATCTGTTGTGAATAACTCCGATAATCTTCGACGCAATGAATCGCTTCAAGTTTTAAATACAAGTGAAGATATGAAAAGTGGCACCGGTTGTGAATTACCTCCACTTCAATGTTGTCATCAACTGGCCTCGGGGCCCTGGCTGCTGACCTAGAAGTCCAGGGTTCAATTTATGGCTAGTACAGGGAGATTTTTCTCCAAAGGGTATTAATTCCTATGGTCACCAACAGGGTTTGGTTATTTAGGCTTAAGTTAGGTTAAAAGATCTTCATTAGCTTTACTCCATCATATTCATTAATCTCATCTTCTCGCCTCATCAGGACATGGAAAGATCCTCCACGGAAAGAATTTACGATTAGTACATTCGGGCATCCCCTGGGAAACGGTACATTAGTAAATAGTAACGGCTAATCTTTTCCCAAACTGAGCTACAGATCGATGCAGCCCAGATACTCCATTATTATAATGTTGTCAGCTGTGGCAGCCAAAACTATTGCCGACAAATATAATTACTGAACAAACGAAATCATGGAGCTATACCTTAAAAATGGCGGAGTAATGGTTAGCGAGCTCTCATGCTAAAGACAACTTAGGTTATTTTAGAATTGTGTGCAAGGTTGTTGCTTCAGGTTAAGTTATATTGTAAGCCATGTTCCATTTTAGTCTTGTATTTAGTAAGTATAAGTCTAATACCTTTATAAAGGCAGTTGAATCTTATCCTATAATTAAGAATCAAATAGCCAAAGTTATTATTTGTGCTTTTAGTGAGGATAGCTCCATCTAGATATCATATTCTGAAAATTGAAAAATGACACCTGGACACGGGAATAGATCCCGGGACCTTTGGCATTGGGGTACTAAGCCAAAGGTCCCGGGTTAAATTCCCGTGTCCAGGAGTCATTTTTCAATTTTCAAAATATGTTATCCTATAATTGCCTGACCCTGTCAAATATTTGAACCAAGAATCCTCAGAAAGGTAAAGCTCAGCACCTTTGCGATTTCAATCAAGGAAGAGAGCACTTTATCTAAAGTGTCTGAACACGGAAGTGCCACACCGTGATTTACAGTGTGGGGTTCGATTCTCGACAGACGATCAAGAGAAACGACCGAGTCAACCTAAGAGAACACTGTGATTGATTGGTGTTAGGATGAAAAACTTTTGTGCGGGAAATACTCAAATAAGATCCTCCGTCAGTGGTTTTTTTGGATGTTCAATTTGGTGGAAGCTAACTCTCTCAAGAGGGTTTGTGTGATAGTGTGATTATGTGTTCTTGTCTTTGTTCTTTTTTATGTATGTAATTTAGTATTTAATACAGTAAAATATTTGTAAACAGACACACATTTGCAGTCTTGAATGCTTTTAGATGTGATTTCATGTATTCATGAGACAAATTATGTTGCGTTTGAAAAGTGATACAATGTTGAGACAAAATATTACACAAAGGACAGGCATATTTTTGTCAAAAAGTTTTGAAAATTTTAGTTCTTTAAGTTTTTAAATGTTCTTAATTCCATATTATATTATAAATGTTTGGCTTATTCAAAATTCGACTTCTTCGCAGGAGATGTGTAAATAAAAAACTTTGGCCTGATTCCATCGACCTTGAAATAGTATTCTAAGAAGTATTCATCTCAAGATGAGCAGGGAAGGAAGGTATATTAAAAAGCATTGGAGTGGAGAAATAATGGGTAAACCAACTTAATAAGTTTTACCAAGAAATCCATCTCCAATGTACTCGGCCAAGATTTGGACCTTGATTTCCCCATCATCATCAATCTGAGCCTGACGTCATAAGCTACTTGACTACTGGTGTGAGTAGATGTCCTAAATAAAGCGTGAATTAATATGTATTAAAACAAATCTCAGTCACACATGTATTCGCTACACAATGTATAGTAGTAACAAATTAACAAGTAAAAGAAACCGGCCTCGTGGTGTAATGGTCAGAGACTCTGACCGCTGACCTAGAGGTCCCGGGTTCGATGCCGGGGGATTTTCCTCAAAAGGGGAATAGCTCCCATGGTCACCAGAGTTTGGTTTATTAGGTTTATGTTAGTTAGGTTAAGATTGGCTTTACCCGTTATATTCATTATCGTCCTCCCCTTTTCTCATCGGGACATGGAAAGAGCCTCCACGGAAAGTATGATTAATAATAATAATAATAATAATAATAATAATAGCCTCTATTTATCTGGCGAAGTTAAGGCGTTAGCCTTCTCTTCCACTGATGATTCGGTTGTACCCTGAGAAACGGTACATTAGTACTGACCAATATTCCCCGCAAACTGGGCTACGGTGGGCCACTATAACAAAGGTAAACAGTAATAATACCCGCACCAGTGGGCACGCGGACAAGGGAGACAGTCTCGTCTTATCTAAGGTGGAAGTGACAGGGAGACCAGGGTTGTGTGTCATGAGGTGTTTATTTTAAAATGTTTTCCTACTTTTCACAAATGGAGGTATATTTCCTTTAAATACAAACATTCTAGTACCTATATAGAGTGTAATTTATACGGGTATCATAAACAACAGTGATCATAGCCAAATACAGTAACCGGGTGTTTGTGACTGTATACGCCAGTGGTGCCCACTATTTTCCAATAAGATCTACTTCTCAAATATAAACATAGCTGCGAGATACTTTTAGTAAATATCAATATTAAAAAAATATTACAGCGTTCCTTGCACTATAATCACTTGGGATGATAGCGTCAAAGATTAGTTTGATGAAAAACAATTTGCATAACTAGTTGTCATATCTTAAATATAAATATTAGCTGCGTAGTTTAATAGCTAAACAAGAATTCAAATACTCGTCCATTAAAGCGTTGTGATATTTTAGATTTACCAATTTCATTAGCTTTTGAACAAATACGTTAGCCCAAAATATGTTAGAAAAATTTTGGCAAATTCTCACAAACTTGGATACTTTTCTGCAGATACAAACTAAAAAAAAAAATGTTCCGCTGAAACTCTTGAAATAATTAGATACATTGTTTTGTAGTTGAACTTCTCTGTTACCAGTGTTTCGATATTCATTATAAATAGAGATGAGAGTTTTCCTCAGTTGTTCAACCTGCATGTCTGTAGCAAATTGGAATCTTACTACTCTATTAATTTTTTAAATTCCTGTAGACATCTCTCAAATTCCACATTAGTATTTTTAATTTTATATATGTGTCTATTTGGGTCGTAATGTGTAGAGTAACCTTTTAATTTTGCTGTCATGTTTAGAAAATAATCAAAGTTCTTACACTCAAGCCTTGGATATTAGAAGTGTAAGCTTCTATTTGAAATAATTTATGAAACTTATCATTTTTGAAAGATCAATTTATAATTCCTTGCCTTGTAACTCAACGTTTAAATTATTAAGTTATATGTCTAAGACTAATATTAAAATATCGTCCTCCAAATGCTTGTATTCTTCACCTTTAGAAACATTATATACCATTATTACTTTCTCTCGACCCCTCGGAGAGAGGAGTATTGTGATCGTTAAACAAATTGAACTCAATAGTTTGATAAATGTCGATGTTTCATGACCCCCATTCCCGACGCCGTCTATCTGTATATCTCTGTGTCTGTATTTGGGATTAGAGCCAAAACCATTTTACCGATTAGGCTGAAAATTGGTATTTAGGGTTTACATAAGGTTCACCTTAGGCACATATGTCTAACTCTAAAATTAAGGGTAGTTTACTGATGGGAAAAAAGAGATAAAATCGATTTTCTCAAAATATACTCTAACGATTTTGATTAGATTTTGTATCCGGGCATTATCTAACATAATAAACAAAATGGCAGTTCTCATTTTCCCATGAAAATTACTTTAATGGTATTTTACATAAGCAGAAATTTCCAATTTGTATCAATTCTCCGCAATTATTTGTGATACGAAATAACTTATCACTGTAAAGATTTAGTAATATTAAAAATAAAAATATTTTATCTGGTAAATATTTTTATAAAACCAATAATTTCCGAGCTGTAAACAAATATATATATATATATTATATATATATTACGGAGATCCTTGACGATTTATTAAAATTGATTGCTATGATCTTTGATAGAGAGATATGTTAGTAATTTCTCAATAATTCTGCAAGAGTATGTATTATTTCATTTATGCTCTTTGGTGGTGTGTTTATTCAGCAAAACTTGAGTTTTTGTAAATGCCTTTATTTTAAGATAAAATTGGGAGAAAGTACGTGCCTGGCCATTTATTTTTAGGTTGTGCGAGCCGTAACTTTTTCTCTGAGCATTTAATTAAACAAAATATTCTTTCAACATATTCACTGGTGATCGAAATTAGATCATCACGTGACCGACCTTGAGATCACTGGAATACTAACTAGTAGTCTTATACATTCACTAGCTAAGTGGAAACATAAGCTTTAACATACATCTTCTCTCACATTACTGTACTATTGTAATATTGGCAAGCATATATAACTACAACCATCAGCGACATCCTTCTTGTTTCAAGAGTAGACCAATCTTCGAGTCTGGCCTTGTATTTTCCCACCCCTAATAGATTTATTACGGTGGAAAAATCAGTAAAGATATTTGCTAAATAACTTTGTGAGAATCTCTTTTTGTTCTGCCGGACTATGGAAGGAGGGGGTAGTTCCATTGGGCGCAATGTTTGTCTGTTACCATGTTTTTGTTCTGCTGGACTATGGAAGGAGGGGTTGTTCCATTGGGCGCAATGTTTGTCTGTTACCATGTTTTTGCCTAAACTACTCAACCGATTTTGACCATGTAAAAACAAAATATGATCCTTTATGTCTAATGAGAATTTTTTTTAGCTAGGTTAGTCTCCCATGGAACCACTAAGTGGTGCGTGAAAGCACAATTCAATGGTTTGAGGTGTTGATTTTTCCGTTCCGTAGTCGGGTTTTACGTTTGTACACCCTTGTATGAATATTATAAGAATGAACTGGCCAAAAAAAATCTTCATTAATTCGTGTAATATAAAATAAAGATATACACGTAAGTATCTGTAATTATATTTCATATTAGGTACAATTATTATCTCTCTTCTTTGTTTAAAAACATATTCTTAGCTACTTTTACTCGTAGGTGGTTTTATTTGATAAGAGAAATGTCAAACAATTTATAAAATTAATATAAAAGCAATCGATATATTTATAATAATTTTTGTGTGCCCACTTGTTGCTTCCGTTTGGGCTGTCCACATATTTACACTAGAGGTATAAGTTTGAGGAGGTAGAATTTATATAAATGTATTAGCGTATGCTCGGGAGGACGAGTGGGAAACAATTAATTTGAAAAAAAAAACAATTGAGCTCACCTGTGATTTGAAGTCACCCCTCCCCATCAAATAATACTAGACGAAACTAACGCCTTTGTCCTTTCTGTAATTATTTAAAAAAATATTTCCTCAATAAATTATAAGTGAAGGAATAGAGATGATAAGATAAAACAATTAGTTGAAAATTAATTTTTTGTCACCACCTCTTATTTTCCGTTTGAGATTTATGTATATGTTAATGTAAAAGTCCGAATACCAGTAAATCTTAGAATTTGCCAATATATGATGGTAAAAGTCTGAAATATCTTTAAAATGTTTACATTTGGATTTTGACCCTTTCTAGAGTCAGGTGGGAAAGAGGATCTTCAGTTCTAGCTCTGACCAGCACCCAAGAGTTAACCAATAACCTAACATAACCCAGTTCTAGCTTTGATCAGAACTCAAAAGTAAACCAATAACTTAACATAACATAACATAATGTAACCTAACCAAGCCTAATTCAGCTTGAACTAAAGGTTTGTATTGGGCCTGGTTAGGTTAGGTTAGGTTAGGCAAGATTTTTGGTTTACTTTTGAGTACTGGTCAAAGCTAGAACTGGGGGTCCTCTCTCCCACCTCACTCTAGAGATGGTTAAAACTCAAAATGTAAATATTATTCTAAGATATTTCTGACTTTTACTAACAGATATTGGTAAATGCTAGGATATACCGGTAAATTCTGAGATTTACTGGACTTAGAACTTTTACGGTAATACATACATTAATTACGATAGTGGAGAATGGATGGAGATGGTAAATTTCCTCTGAAGTTCTACCAATATTTACGTGGAGGGGTGGTAAAAAAACATGTAGGAAAAAAATCAACCTCAGTATATCTGACCGGGATTCGAACCTCAATATCCTCATCACCGACAATCCAGCCTAACAGGAGAGTGACGCGTTAGATAATGAGGCCACCGTTGTGGGTCAGCTAACATTTTAATCAAGAGAGTATTAGGGTGTGCGTAAAGGGGTCCTTATTTGGAAGCTTTACTCCTGAGGGCCATTCTTTTAATCCAATGAAAGTAAAAAGAGTCCTTGCTATCAGGATACTATAAGAAAGAAGAGGTATTCTCAGCAGTGAAGTGTATTCTCGTGAAGACGAGGCCTGAGGAGACGTGACCTTCTATCGAGGACTGTGAAATATGTAGGCGAGTGTGTGTGTGAGTGTATGTGCGTGTAAAGGGAAAAGGGGGTTGATATCGATTCTATCACCCCTTGAAAAGGACCCTCAGTGTTTTCTTACTAATCCCTAGGCTATACTAGATCTGACACTTGAACACGAGTATTGAAGACGCTGTTCACATCAGGTGTTTGTACTGTCTTCCAGGGCCATACCTATTACAAAAGGAAAAAGGGTCATTTAAAATGAATGATCAAAGGTCTATCGTGAAGGAGCTATAAAATAGAACATGGACTGTACCAGACCTATTTAATATATTTGAAATTTTGTTTTAATTAATCTGGTAAGCATGCATTATAAAACTCTTATTTATGAGTGCTAGTGGAATTTTAATTGAATTTACACAGCCATTTGAATATGAAATAAGATATGTATTTTAGCCATTCAAAGTTGAATCATTCGACCAATCGTGAATATCACTAATATTTTGCCAAGTGATGTTAAAACAAAATTTGGAAATTAGTTAACTAAAAACATCAAAGTTTATTAAAAAGTAAACACATTTTAGTGCAGCAATACCGAAAACACCCACATACTTGCACCCAATATTCTTAATGAAGGAACTGCAGGGCTTATGGAGAAAATCTTTATCTTCTCTCTCTGTCTCTCGGTTAACTGTTACCAAATCTCCTCGCTATAAGCTATGTAGGAACTTGGAAGGTGGTGTGCTGGGGTAAGAAGGAGCTACTGGCAACCTCGACTAACCATAGTTGTGAAACTTGTCTTATATTTTAGGGGAAAACACGAAAACCAGAGAATGACAACGCTGTTTCCTCAATAGTAACCATGCACTTCCCTAAGAGATCATATTCAGTGTATCTCAAACTAAGCTGTCTTTGTTCAGTTACCCTCTCACTATTTTTTTGTGTGCCACGTGTTCGAGATTTCCACATATTTATACTGGAGGGGTAAGACTGAGGAAGGAAGAATTTCGAGTAAATGTACCCAAATTTGTCTGGAGAGAGCTCCCATGGTGCATAATATATGAGGTAGGGATGAGGATGGTGGATTAGGAAGTGCGCCGGGATTAGTGTTGGAAGTAGATGTGAGTACAATTTCAATATATCGTATGTATTGTAATAGCTTGCAGCCTTAGTCAATCCAGAGCATTCAAGCATGACATAGCCCTGGGAACTCACGTTTTCAACTCTCCTGACTCAGCAGTCAAGTATTCAGACTATGTCGTGTTTTTAAACTTCAGTTCTTTTGCCAAGTAGCATAACATAGAGCGTTATCAAAACTAGTATCTTAGAGGAAATACCCCGCCTTTTTACTTTCTCGCTATCTTACAGGTAGAGAAAGTATTGTGATCGTCCAAAAAATTTAACTCGAAATTTTGATGAATTTTGACGTTTCATGATCCCCCGAATCCGAAAAAGTTGTTTTTGAATTTACATCTGTCTGTCTATACCTCCAACTAGATTCTAAACTATTTTACCGATCGGGCTAAAACTTGGTATCTAGGATTTTCAAAGGGCTGACCCTAGGAGTTTTTGGAATTGGATATCTAACCTTAAAATTAAGGGTAGTTTACTGAGGCTCAAAAAGAGAAAAAGTCGATTTTCTCAAAATCGGATACAACGATTTTGATTAAATTTAATTTCTAAACATTTAAAACTATTATAAACAATATGGCTACTCTCAATATTTCGGTAAAATGACTTTAAGGGCTTCGGTCTAATGCGTAAATTATCATTTTTATCATATCTCTGAAACTATTTGAGATAGGAAATTACTTATCATAACAAATATGTAAATCTATTTATATTACAAATATATTATTCGAAACATATTTTTATAAAACTAATAACTTTCAAGCTATACGTGAATATTTATATGTTTTAACTTTTCAAACACTCTTACAAATAGTTCTAAATCCTACATCAGACTATACACTATCATCTTAATTAATCTATTTCAATAAACCAGATTAAACTAACCCCACAGTTATTACCTATCCATCCCACCAAGCCCATCCTGACACGTTAGACCCACGGGCCGGGGCGTAGCGACAGTATAAAACTACCACCATATCAACGGGCTGAGATTCAAGACTCGACCTTCTCATCACTGGTAAATCAACGTGCTGCGAGCCTTAAGTTATAGACTATGTGACCATCGGTCCAAATAAAAGTAGGGTAGGCAATTATTTTGTAGTCGAACCGCTCAGCTAACTGAGCTTTGTGAATTTAGGCTTCTCAAATAATTTGATTTATTGAAATTAAAGTTTGTTTTGTTCCACAAGAGAGAGCGTATTGATGGCGAGGTTGGACATAACACTTTTAGAGGTAGCTACGCAATGGCAACAAAACTTGTGCGCATGCGCCGACAAGCTAATCTATTTCAGCACCGCGTCTTACTGCCCGTTTGGGTCATACGCGTATGTACTAATTACACTAACGGTTTTAGGGATAAGGAAGGTTATATCACCCGCTTCGGTAACCGCGTGGCTTAAGGCGTCACTCTCGCAGTAGACTAGACTGCCAATGACAGGTAGATCGAGGTTCTAATCTCGGCCGGGTGTTCTTATGGTAGTTTTTACAAAATATTTTTTCCTTATACCTCCACACAAATGTGGGTACGCTTCCTCTAAATATTACCTTCCTAATCCCTAAAGCCATCAGCTTAATTAGTACATAAGCATATGACCCTGAGACGTGATGCAAAAAAAGTTAAAATGTATAATTATTTGCCTAGAGGAAGAGTAGGAAACTAGTTTGTAAAAACTACCCCCAGTGAGCGAGTTTCCTCAATCTACCCGTTATTGGCAGTCTAGTCTACTGCGAGAGTAGCACCTTAGACCACGTGGTCACCAAAGTGGGTAAAAGCTGAATCTAAATATTAATGACAGTTGAGTAAACTTAGTTGTTTCAGATAGCAATAGTATCTGGTGTCTTTCAGAACACGTTTCCTTGACGTTTAGTTGACTCTCCATTCTGAAGCGTGGGAAGAGGTGCAGGATTAGTATGAAATGTGTTTCACACCAATAAGAGAAAGAAAGAGAAATAATATTTCATTTTCTGGAACCACACTACAATACCACCACCCTTAATCTTCTTCACCCCTTCACAGTAGATCCTCATGTATATATCCGCATCTGCAGTAAAGGAAGTGATGGTTTTCCTGAATGACTAGGGTAGACTTAAATACCTACTTTTATTAGAAGCAACACACACCCCAATGTAATTTATGGGTATCAAAGTTCTATTGGACCATTGGAACTAAACTAACAACACAGAACATTCTATAATGGTTAGAAATGTTAAATTTGAACTAATTTTATTTACACTGTCTTTGGTTTTAAAATACCGATCAAAGCGCTGAAAACATCGACTTAAGACGGCATTGAATCCAGCTTTTCATAATTAATAAATGGTATGGCGCATCGCACAGACTTTCTCTCACTTTTATCTTAAAATAGACATTTAATAAAAACTAAAGATTTGTAAAACGAAATAATATGTCTATATACTGTTGTCTAAACATTACACCAAAGAGCATATATTAAATATACACTTTTACTTACTCTATGGCATTAGGAACTAGGAACAATGTTACAGAAAAATTGAGAAAAGGGAAATATTTTTGTCCACCAAAGATCACAAGAATCAAATTAATTTTCAAAGACCTGAATTAAATATTTAATTATTTAATTATAGCTCAGAAATAAATGGTTTTATAAAAATGTATTTCAAATAAAAGATTTTTATCTTTAATAGTAGGCCTATTATAATTTTACAGTAAAAAGTTATTTCGTATCTCAAATAGTTGCGGATAAATGATGAAAAATTGAAAAAATAAAATTATGTAAAGTACGCTCAAAGTCATTTTCAAGAGAAAATAAGAAATGCTATCCTGTTTATAATAATACAAAATAGTGTCTAGATATAACATTTAATCTAAATCGTTAGAGCGAATTTCGAGTAAATCGATTTTTTCTCTTTTTGCACTTCAGTAAAAACCCTTAAATTAGAGTTAGACATCTAATTCCAAAAACCCCTTATGGGGACCTTACAAAAACTCCAGATATCAAGATATATCCTTATCTTTAAAAATAGTTTTGGCTCCAGCCTAATGTATAGACAGACAGACAGACAGACAGACAGACAGACAGACGGCATCGTGAAAAATACTTTTTTGTTTCAGGTGGTCATTAAACGTCAACATTTATCAAAATCTCGAGTTCGATTCTTTGACGATCAGAATAATTTCTCTCCAAGGTGTCGAGAGAAAGTAAAAAGAAGTTGTACAAGCGTGTTGGGAATAGTCATCTAGTTTTCGTTCTTTTGAGGGTGTTGAAAATTAATGTAGTTTTTTTTTTATCACTAGTGTTTGATCGTTCAATACTGTTGTCTTTAATAAATTAGATAAACAAGTTTATTTTAACTAAAATAATATATTATTTACTGTCCTAATAAATACTATAAAATAAGACAAACAAACACTTACCGCTTTTTCTCTTAACACAGATAAAATATAAGGGCAACAATTAATTAACCGCATTTTAGCTAGCAATGAAAATAATTATTATCTATTTCAATATGAGGTTTCCTATATTATTAATATCCATGTCGATAATATGTTTCGGTTGAGTCGGTTCTGTGCACGCATGGATTTCCTAGATTGTTATTATCTATGTTAATGAGTGCTCTCAGTCAAAAATAGTATCCTGAGTATGGCTGGGAAAGTTACAGGACTATATTAAATATTGATATGATCCAGAATTAATCAAAATATGAATAAACAACTAAAGATTTTTCTACAAACCCATTTGTTTGTTCACGAACCGTCATTTATATGTTGTATGATATTAATACCGTTAAAACGTGCATCATGTATTGGAATATTGTATCGAATGTCCGTCCCCATGTCGAGGTGAGAATGGAGAATGATTAAACGTCAATGATACATTGTTTTTGTTTTGAAGCCTTCGTAGTAACTATTTGAATTGAAATTTATTATTATTATTTAACACCACGTCTTACTACCCGTTCGGGTTGTACGCTTAAGTACTAATTACGCTAATAGCTTAGGAATTAGGAAGGTTGAATTTAAAGGAAGTGAACCTGCATTTGCGTAGACGGAGAGTGTAAAAACATTTAGGAAGAACCACCCCCAGTTCACCCGACTGAGATTCGAACCTCAATCTCTCCATCCTCGGCAGTCTAGCTCAACACTAAACTAGCGCGTTAACTAACTACGCCACCGAGGTGGGTGAAATGAAATTAAATGTTTTAGGGACTGAGCCTCGTTGGGGGAGTAAATAGCTTCCGACGTTTAGACAGTAACTTCAGCCCTAAAACATTCATTTCAATGTTACGTTGATTTAAAGTGTAATTGATCTTTAAATGTGTGCGTGTGTTTACCACGTTTTACTTGCCATCCACGCTAACCTCACATTTACACTAATGAAGCAGGGATGCGGAAGGTAGAATGTAGAGTGATGATAGAGTTGAAAACAATTTAGGGGGAAAAGAGCCCTCAATAGACCCGGGTGGAGCTCGATTTCTGACCATCCATTCATCCCCGTTACCATCAAACCATACAAGGTGAGAATTACACTTTTTTCCACTTGTACAGTTACCGACATCAATAAAAATTCATCAATTCCATTTCATTAGAATGTTAGGTCTGATGTAACTTTGCTAACCATCATTACTATACTTTGATTTTCATTCGAGTCAACATTTGGCTCACCATTTAGAAAATAGAAACCTACTTTTTGCATTCTAATAATAATAATAATAATAATAATAATAATAATAATAATAATAATAATACTTAGCACCGCGTCTTACTAACCGTTCGGGTTATACACTTAAATACTAATTACACTAATGGATCAGGAATTGGGAAGGTTGAATTTAGAGGAAGTGAACCGCCATTTGCGTGGAAGGAGAGTGGAAAACCATTTAGGAAAAACCACACCCAGTTCACCCGACCGAGATTCGAACCTTGATCTCCCCATCCTCGGTGGTCTGGCTCAACACGACTAGCGCGTTAGCTAACTACGCCACCGAGGTGGGTTTTTGCATTCTAAATTGAAAATAAACTTACCATATTATTTTTGTTATTTTACAGTTATTGATAATTGATATCAAAAGTAATAACTGCAGATTACTTGATTTGACGTATAAATACGTAGAAGTTGATCTAGTAACTTTTCTAGATGTCAGATATGTATAGTACATTCGTAATAAAGTTGGGGTGTATGCATCACGTGATGTGTGTGAGTGCAAACTATTGATTGATTAAAATATACCCCCTTTTATTAATAATTGACATACCTGACGTATAAAAATAGTTACTTTCACGTATTCATAAGTCAAGTCATGTGTTATGCAGCGCTCACTATCGATAAAAACTACCCTTAATTTTAGGGTTAGATGATTCCAAAAAAACCTTTTGGGGACTTTATTAAAACATTAGATAAAAGTTTTTAGCCCAATCGGTAAAATTATCTAAGCTATAATTCCAGTGAGAGACGACACGTCATTACAAAAAACACTTCCTAATCCATAAAAATTTCGAATTCTACTTTTTTTTCGACAGTCACAAAACTTTCTCTCTTAAAGGGGTCACGAGAAAGTAAAAGTCCCTAGATATGTGCATTATCTTACTCAATCATTCCAATTTCTTAGAGTTCAAGCCCGTGTTAAAGTAAAATTCACTTGTCTTGTGTGTGTGTGTAGTCTGAAAGTCTGAACATTTGTGAAGGTCATTGTTGAATTATTCCTGCGTCGCGTGATTACGTCTCCCCAGCGCGCCCGACGCCCACCAGCCAAACCCTCTGATTTATCGATGCAGGTGGCTAATAACACACCCATATTTCAACAGGCGTGTTTGTTTAGGAACAAGATTACACAGCTACCGGGGACACCTGTGATAGGAAAGTAAACGGGTAATCCGATTTATGCGTTTCCGTTCTGTGATCAGCCTTTATCTAAGAAATGGTTGGGATGTTATATTTAAACCTATTTTTGTGCCACGATTGCATTATTATAGAAATGGGACGCTCGAATACTCGAACCCCTCGAATACTATGGTATTCGAGATATTCGAGATTAAAGAATCTCGCAAAAAAAATCTTGAATCCAAATATAAAGGCCTTAGATTGAGCTCCAAATGCAATTTTTCAAGAATTACATAGATTTATATAATTAGAAACAATTAGAATTCTGCTTTATTTATATCAAAAATAAAAGAACAAAATCACCAATTTTTTAAAAATAAATTCGTTTACAGAAAAATAATTTATTGTTTAATGTCTTCTTTGTTATCGAAACTTAATATAAAAGACAAATAAACAGAATAGAAATGTTCAGTGGTGCCAAACCTTCTAAAAGAAAGAAAAGATTTATTTGCCATGCTAATGTTTTATACAAAATATTTTCAATTTCTACAATTAGTATATGAACCCGCCACTAGGCTACTCAAACAAAATTAACAGGTCCGTTTATTTAACGTTATATGAAACTTGACTTACCACAGAATTAAAATAATTAAATAGCTAAATAAAAAATATCTATCTCTTTTGTATTTAGACGGGCCATAACTTATTGTGTCATTGTAGTCCAATTAATTTCACTTGTAAGTAAGGTATTAATTAATTATACATTGTTAAAATTCTTTACTAATATGCTAACTAAGTACATATTATATGAAAACCCACTACTGTAAATATAAGGTTTCCTTTATAGTTGACATTAAGTTCTGATAGTCAAACGTAATAAATTTTGTTAACAATTTGTTATTTTATTTAAGAGTATGTCAATTTGTTTGCTTTTTTAAAATATATACTTTTCAATTTTTTGACAAACTAAAAATGTACTTTTAATGATTCAAGGATTGGAATTTGGATTCGAGACTCGAGAAATATAGGATTCGACCCATCTCTAATATTATATATATTGTAATTGTGGCACAAAGATATGTGTAGGCCTATATGGTGTAGTGAATACCACATTTTTTTTTGTCAAAAGAGACAAAACATAAGCAAAAATTTAATGATCACTATCCTCCGGTGCCATAATACAAAAACCAAATAGATTAAATTTAATATAAATATGTGCGTTTAACTTTATTTAGGTGGCGCTGTGGTATTATTTCGGCCAAGAGAGAGACGCGACACACAAAAAGGAAATTTGCTATGGATAGAAAAAAACTTGTCTTGGTTTGTTGGACTGATGTCAGTTCCAAGCACTTGAAAAAAGGATAGTCCTTGCTTGATTCATTAACCAAGAAAACGCTACTCCTGATCGACGCAGCTCACTAATCTTGCTCACAGAGCTCAGTGGACCTCCCCCGATTAGCCGTGAGCTCGCAGAGCACGGGAGTGTGGCGGGTAGTATCCCTCCCGAGTGTACTTTTATTAGGCGCTGATACACCCTAGTATATTAATTAGCACATTGAAATCTCCTTACTTTATGACATTAGGAACTCGTAAGATATTGCTGCACTTACAAAAGTACGTCATCTATCCCTATATTGAACTTGTTATATCATGTCCACCTCATTACACCCTATCTATATCTTAAGCTAGTTCCATCCAGTCCCCCTCATTATACTCGGTCTCTTTCAGGTCCATTCTAATGTTCTCCTCCCAACTGCGTTTAGGTCTTCCCAATGGTCTCTTTTCATTGGGTTTTCCAGTTATTAAGTACCCTGAACGAGGTTCTAGAATCCCCCATTCTCGGTGCATGTCCTGTCCACCATTATCTACAAGACTAGATTATCTTAACAATGTATTGTGATGAGTACATGTTATGTAACTCATCATTATGTACCCCCTTCCACTCTCTCTTTTTGGACCAAATTTCTTCCTAAGCACTTTGTGTTTGAACACCCTAAAATTTTTCATCTGGTAAGGTAAAATACCACGCTTTAACACCCATAGCGAACAATCGGTAAAATTATTGTTTTGTATGTTCTGAGTTTTACCCACAGCACAATTATTGGATTACAAATTCTACCTAGCTGGGATTCGAACAAAATATCTTGGAACCCATTATCTGATGCACAACGCCTACCCAATGGTCATGTTGTGCTTGCATTCGTGGAATTTGACTTATCACAGGTTCAGAATTTGCGAAGAATACAATTTTTTTTTTAAAAAAACCTTAAATATAAGATAATACAATGGTACGAAACAGTCGTAGGCTATTTATATTTTTAAAAAGTTTACCACAGTTTGTAACAGAATTTTCAAATATTTATTTTCAGTGGTTTATCTTTGAACAAGTTTTTCTCCATTTGAACCAAATCGTTGTAGGCTTTTTTTTTTTAACTTGAATTCCAAAATATCCTTTATCAGTAAACTACAATTTAATTTAAGTCTAGCGCTAAAATCATGAATAAGCCTCAAAGTATGGACAGCCAATAACTAAATATCGAGTTTGAATGAAATCCATAAAACAGTTTATATTATGTCTCTAGATAAAGACAGACAGACATACAGGCAAACAGAACTATATATAAAATTAAAAACAGCTTTTTGAGTTTGGAAGAACACAATAATAACTATCTTGATACTAAATATTTTCACGTCTACTATACTATCTTTATATGAAAAATATAGAATAAAGTCAACTTCCAAATAGATTCTAGAAAAAAGAAAATTGCCTTACACAAAAATGGGGCTGTCACTTCTTACCGATATCTAAAAATTCCCTTGGTTTAGTTGGGAAAAGGAAACAACCTTGATACCAGCCAAATAAAATAACTTTAACTTTTTAATTAGTGAATAATATCGACGAGCCTCACTGAAACAAGGCATTTTGAAATAATTAAACCTAACAAATTAATAAAAATAGTATGCTTTGATAGTTGCATGGCTTGAGGCGTTACTCTCGCAATATACTGTATTGCCGATGAAAGGGAGATCTTGTTTCGAATCCAAGTTGGGTGTATTGAGGGTGTTTTTTCCAAAATAGTTTTCCACTCTTCCTCAACACAAATGTGGGTACATTTTATATAAATATAACCTTCCTAATCCCTAACACATTAGTGTAATTGGTAAATATGCGTATTGGCCGAACGGATATTAGGATGGGGTGGAAGGGGACGCGAGAAAAGGTCATGTTTTTGCAGTTTTTATGGTAAAACTTTTTTTGGCCAAAATAAATCAAATATTACTCCAGTACAAACATATAATTTAGTTTTCTTCACCTGGTGATATCAACAGTTGTTGAATATCTGTCAAGGGTGTTCTGGAATTTAATGACAACTTTTTCTCTTCATTTAAAAAAATTATTAGATAATGCCACCATACCCATGACAAATACTCAGGAACTGTTGATATAATCGTGTGAATAAAATTTAATTTTTATGTTTGTACTGAAGCAAAATTTTATTTTTTTTGGACAAAAAAGTTTTGACATAAAAACTGCAAAAACACTGGTCTTGTCTTGCGTCCCCTTCTACCCCGCCTTAAGACGCTGCGCTAAAAATGCTACTAACAGTTTTAATGTATTCCCAGGAGTAGATAGTAAACACTGTGTGGTATCCACCCCACTTGGGGTAAAAATACGTATCACGCACTGATGAAACGGAAAATTACTTCTAGATGTCTTGGAAACCTGGGGTTGATTTGTTTGGCTCTGTTTTGTAATTATGTAAGGTAAATTGCTGAAGGGGGGGAGTAGCTGTCGTAACCGCTTCCTTCTCTTAATTTTATGTACACACTCTTTCAATACACTATTGAGCCTTTCAGAAAGAGCAGATATGTGCTGTGGTTCTTAGATTTTTCAAACATCTTATGTACAGTACGTGCCTTAGAATTAAATATGTTAATTAAATAAAACTTTTCTTAGCGTGGTGTGATTTCTTAGTGTTAATAATATTTTAACAGACACGTTACAATGAACTTTGTGAAGTTAACGGTTATAAATCTTTTGTCCCTTACTTAAGTGCATATATTGTGTGCGGTTGAAGACAAGTTATGAACCAAACATAAATATCTTTGCTAGCAAAATTTAATATGTTTCAAACTAATATGGAATGGATTATCTAGGTTTCTGGTTTTAATATATGATACATATCAATTTTTTTTTAAAAACTAAAGGTGCTGCTTTAAATGTTTTCACTATAAGTTATTGGAATTAATTTTGTCTAAAACACTCATTTGAAAATTTAATACAATAAACTTTCCTTATTTAAATTTAGACATTATTAATATATTTATAATTTGATTTGAGTTATTCATTACAATACTTACTATTCATCAAGTTTAATTTTTAAATACCCATTAAAATGTAAATAATAGGTGGCACATTAGGCTAATTCAAAATTCAACTAGACCTTTAGTGGCATACTGGTTGGACAAGTTTCATCATCCCTGATTTGGGGTATAAGTTAGTTACTTTCAGATTTTGTTTATGCATTTTAACCAGTCACAGTATGCATTTATAAAAACAGTCCTACTTTTACTTAAGAGTACTGCTATGATTAAAAGAGAAATTAGTTTAAATGTGTAGGCGAGGTCATGTAAATAGTTTGAAATAAAAAAATTGTACTATTCTTTCACTTTTTATTTTCAATGTCACAATTAGTTAATAATTTTAAGTAAGGCTTAAATAAATTTGACAAACTGTAAAAAAAAAAGTAAATTCTTGTAAATATTGTATTTTTATTATTTATTATTAAAAAATGTTTACGTGATTTTGATGTTGATGTTACAATTCATTATGATCTATTTCATATGATGTTGTCCTGAACTGTAGGCCTATATATTTTTATCTCCAACAATAATGATAGAAATAGAAAATAATGCTAGAAAAAATTATATTGAAAAATCAAGAGAACATTAATAAAAATGGCATTATCAGCATAGGTCTTGTTTTATGTATCCAAACTAACATGAAAAGAATGTGCTATCATAAAAATTTCGTCACAACCACTTGAGCGAATTAGGAATATTTAGACAAAATACCAACTGACAAGATAGGCACAGTTATATAGTTGAGGGTAGTTTCCTTTAACCACTGTGTTTTCACTAGTTTTAGTTGAATTGAAGAGAATGAACATCTCTTGTATTGCTAAAAACTATTTTCCACTATTCTGAAGCTGTGATCCAAACACAAAACTGCCATTTCAGGGCCTAAGCCTGATTTCTAATTGATCTTCAACTGCATAACTTACAACTAGTTTGCTTGTGAATTTACATAGGGGATATTCAAAGGAAAAGTCAAAACTTGCCTTGTAGTAGAATTAAAAAAATAACTCGGGCAAGAAAGATAAAGTTTTTCCTGCTGGATTTTGTACCTTCCCATAAGCTGTGGATAAAAGCCACACTCATTAAGAAACTTTAGTTATTTACAATAACAGATGAATTATGTTATCTCCTCTCACTGATGCCAGTTCTGTCCGAGATAATGACATTCTTGTGGACCTGTTACCTTCCCAGTGATGAAGGGGGAACCATGTAGGCCTAGTCCACAACCTACTTCCATTCACTCTCACACTTGTAATTGTGGTTAATTTGATATATAATTGATAGGCCACATGAATGGATACAAATTATTGTGAATGCATTAAGAAAGCGATAATTATGTCTACTAATATTTATCTTTGCCCATGCTCAGGAGGAAGTAAAGCCAATAGAATACACTATATAACCATACTTTTAATAGAAAACTGAATTTGATACAAGCCTATTGATAAATCATTAACTACGAGCTTTTTTTATGATACTGTATCTATAACGTATATAGTTTTCATAATAATATAAGTAGAATATTTTATAATTACCTCATAAATTTATCAAATTCATCATGTTCCTTTTTATAATTTAGGGTCATTACCTTAACCAATACAAATACATTTTAGCGTTAATATAACCATATTTAACTATATCCATTTATGATTTAAAATGAAAATATTAAGAATAAATATTATTTACATTCATCAAGTTCATTGCAACTTACATGGCGATGTTTTGAAACTCGTGGCAAGATAATACGTATTTTGATTGGTGTTCAATTACGTCATGCTGCTACCAACCCTATAATATACATAGCTAAACCAGCTATCATGGTTGCCAACTCACTCTATTCACACACTAGCGCACATCAAAGTTTACACGTCGTCATACGCGCCATAGCGGTTATGACCTGGCGTTCCATGCTCGCAGTTATGACGTCGCGTCATAAGATGGCCGTCATGGCGTATGACGCGCAAAATGAAAAGATCCGTGCTCGACCTGCTGGTCTCAAAAGCACAATTTAAGTTAAAATATATATTAGTTTAGCTTCTAGTTATATAGAACAAATAAATAGCTATCCCCTTCGGTGGTTGCACGGCATAAGGCGTCACTCTCGCAATAGACTGGACTATTAATGACGGGAAGATTGGGGGTCAAATCCCGGTTGGGTGTGCTGACAGTCACATTTACTAAATTGTTCTCCACTCTCCCTCCACGCAAATCAAGGTAAGCTTCCACTAAATTAAACATTCTTCATCCCTAACATGTAAGCGTAATTAGTACATAAGTGTATAACCCGAACGGGTAGTAAGACGTGGTGACCAAATTTGTATTTAAAAATATCTTACTCCCGGACAGTTGAGGATGGGGACAAAGGCATCAGTCTCGTCTGGTGGGGTTTACCGATAACGGGAAGGATAGGGCTATAACACTCAAGATTTGTTGAATATCTGTCATGAGCATAGCGGCATTAGATGACAAACATTTTAAATGAAGATAAAAAATTTTCATTAAATTCAAGACATCCTTGACAGATATTTAAGAACTATTAAGATTGCTATGTGAAGAAAATTAAACTATAATATGTTTATGATGGAGAAATATTTGATTTATTTTGACCAAAAACAGTTTTGATATCAAAACTGCAAAAACACTTAAATTCTCTCACGTTCCCTACATCCCCACCTTAAGATTCACTTTTTAGATTAGTTTTTTTTATTATTCTAAGGAACATACTCCTTAATAAGCCTTAGTAAATAGTAAATATGAATATAATTGAGCAAACCACTTAGGCTCTAATAGACTACACAAACAGAAGATGCAGGCATGACACTTTTTTTTAGTTTTTCGTATCAAGAAAAACTATTGTGATCGTGAAAAAAATCTCTATCGAGATTATGACAAATTCTTGCGTTTTATATGAACACTAGCCCAAATAAGTAAATTTTACCATTCAGTCTGTCTGTCTGTCCGCTGCTCTCGTGGCGAGTGGACGTGTGTGGAGCGTTGCTCTGTTAAAGTTGTGTGCTACGTCGTGAATTTTGTGTTACATTAACCTCGAGGATATTCTGTGTG
The DNA here is from genome assembly GCA_902151455.1 of Timema bartmani. Taxonomy (NCBI): domain Eukaryota; kingdom Metazoa; phylum Arthropoda; class Insecta; order Phasmatodea; family Timematidae; genus Timema; species Timema bartmani. The sequence goes on along the minus strand of CABFWB010001745.1, from coordinate 11,387 downwards.
TATCTACTTACTAGTGAACTATGATGTGCTGTATTGTGCTGTCCTCCACATGAGTGGAGTTCACTCAAGTGTGCCGGGTTTATAACCTGGACGACATGGAATATTGAACAGGTCAAACCGCAAACTGGTTATTGTTTTGGACACCATTGTTCCCGGTAAAGTGTTGGATGATTATTTGGTTAGTGTGGGTAATGTTGCAGGACCACATAATATCCGTTATGCGTCTAACATAGCTGGTGGACGAGTATGTTTGTTTATGGCAAATGAAGCTACTGTTGATAAAATATTAGAAGATGGGAAAGTGTCCATAAACAGATTTTTTTCCCCCCAGTTCGAATATTTAACATGTCATCCACTAGAGTGGTGCTGTCAAACGCCACACCGGATATTACAAATGATTTGTTGTTAAAGAACTTGTCAAAATACGGAAAAATTACAAGTCAGACGAGAGAAATTAAATTCAGCTTAAGATTAGCACAATTTTTTCATGTCTACTTGTTTACATATTAATTTGACAAAAGATATTATGCCATGGCGAGTATATTTGTCCTCCAATGATGTTAAATGTTTTTGGTGGTCGCTTCCCTGACACGTTGTAGCGTTATTACCATAAAGCTAAAAGAGTTTAAGAAACCAACGAGACTGGACACTATTAAAATAAACAATAGAGAACTCACCATTGCCCCATTAGGTAGTCCGACTGGACTTCCCGCACTATGTTCCACGATAAACATTTTGCTTATACTAACCGAGTGAAGCTTGTGGTGCGATTCATCGCGATGCATGTTGGGAAAAGTGTGACGTATATGCCCGTGAAGACGGTGTGTTGTAGAAACATTTGTTCTGGGTTTTTCTGGATGCTTCTCAACTGTTCTTCCATCATCTAGCTGTCCCATCCCTCTTTGTCTCGTTATTGTGGTTTTCCTTTGTTTTGGCTTACTCCTCCTCCCCCTCTCTGAGCCAGAATGTTAGCATGTATGAGCCCCTGAGAATACAAGTGGTGTAAGTCACTTTTTTTCATATTTGAGTTAACAATGTAAGCATGTGAAGAATTANAGAAGGTGCCGGTCAAGGAGAGAGAGTAGACGTAAACATAAAGTATAAGTGATCACAATCAATACAGACTTTAATTTCATCAATGTGTAAATAAATAAATAATAAAGAGTACAACATAAACAGTTTTATCAATATCAAACTTTCCAGAATAGGCTCCCCATCGCGGGACATTACATCGTCAAATCATCGATATCGGTATAATTGTCATCCAAAAGTGGGGCAATTAAGATATCAACTTCCGATAACGTTACAATTGTCGCCAAATCGCGGGACAATTTAATAATTAAAATCATCAATCTTCTATAACGTTACAGCATGTGAAGAATTATTCATTCTGTCAACTGGTAAAGTGGTGTAGGTCATACTTTATATGTTTGCCGCTAGATTACACTAAATATTTGAGCTTGTTAACACACAAACGCGTTTGTTGACAGAACAAGTGGTGTAAGTCGTGATGTGCTTTGGAATTTAGATGTTCTGGTTCGAATTTCTAAGTTATAATGACCACACTTAGTGATTCTACGATCGAAAATGAATTAATCAGTTCATCATCTGGCTCTGAGTATGATCTAGAAAGTGAAACAACCTCCAATTAAGGTAAGATAATACAACTATGACTTCTTCAATAATCTTCGTATTGATGCAGCTGTCAAAGACTTGGGGACGCTTAGTGATGATGAAGATGGGAGGACTCAATATCTTAATGAACACATCGTTTTTAAAATGAAACACGTTTTGAACACATTAGATTTTTACTTTTTGTCAATAGTTATTTTCAACATCTTGTTTAGCGTTAGGGATAATAGATCTCTATTGAAGTTACAGTGCTACTATAAAAAATAACTTTGTTTAGTCTTTCAAAGTGATGGGAGTGACAATGGCCAAGTAATACGTGTCAAGCTAGGGAGATTTAAATTTAACATAAATAGGGTTAAATTTAAAATAAGTAAGTTTTTTGATCTGCAATTAACAATTTAAAAACTACCTAACATACAAAAATAGCTTTTGAATTATTTAATTGCCTAATTCTAAAAATTGTTCACAGCACAAATAGTCTAAGTCATCAAATAATACAATTAATTGTAAAAATAAATTCTTAACTAGATAAGTTTTTTTTTATTTTCTAATTTTGATTAGTGCATAAGTTAAGTTGAACCTTTATGTATGCACATAATTATTTTGAAAAGATCTGAAAGATCGGTGAGTTTTCTATATGGATCTAACTTTACCTCCAATTATCTCAAAATGAGAAAAAATGACTTACACCACTTGTATTCTTAGGGGCTCATATAATGATGTAGATTACATGGAACTCTTGTCAGGACATTGTCCAAAGACACACATAGGTGTTCAGGATGTTTTTAAGGTACAAAATTCCCTTTCGGCTATTATATTTAAAATTCTAATTTTGGCTAAAATATTAATGTTTAAAATTTACAGAACAAATATAAATATTTAAAAATGATAAAGAATGTTTGATCTTACATTTTGTAGACACAAAGTCCCCTTCTGGGTTTGTGTGGTACTAATATTTTTTTTAATATCATGGCGACGCCATCTTTTGCATTGGTGTTTAACTTATAGCATGTCCGGCATGAAAACTGAAATTGACATAAAATATTGTTGTGATAAATAATGTTGCCTTTTACATTTCATAGACACAAAGTCCCCTTCTGGGTTTATGTGGTGTTAGTATTTTCCGATGTCATTGAAACGCCATCTTTTGCATTGGTGGTTAACTTTATGGCCTATCCGGCTTGGAAACTGAAATTTAAATTTGTAGTTTTTTGCTAATTTTTCACACGTAATCTTATGTGTGAGTTCGTTTAATGGAAATAGGCAAATTATGGTAAAATTGAAGTTAGTCTTTAAAATCACTTTTGAAGCCACCTGGAAGTTATAGGCTTGATCAGGTTAAGGTGGTATTTAGTTTTTTTTGGAAGAGTTATGAATACTCTAAATTCTGAACTTTTGTCATTAAATGACTAGAGCAATCGATGTTTTAGGTGATTGATGAGATTTGGAACTTTTGCTATTGTTATACTAAAATATACATATATAGGCCTATATATATATATTTCTTTGTTATATTGTACCATATTCCAAATATCTACATTTTAAATTAATAAAATGACTATTACTTACTTTTGGTATTATTTTATGTTTTCTTATATTCATGTTTATTTCCTTTACTAATTGATGGGAGAATTCTTAAATATTTAAAATATTAAATTTTTGTAGAGTGGGTTCAGGGAAGTAGAAGATAAATAGACCTGAGTACGGTCTATGTTCCTTGTAATGGTTCTATCAGCTCCTCTGCAATTATTGTTGTTTATCTTTTGAAATCCCTATTGTTGTTTTTTTTATGTTGTGCACCGGCCTTTATTCATTGGTGAATTAAGGGGGTGTTTACAACGTGGCAAGGAACTGTACACAAGATGTCGGGCACAAAGTGGTCAAGTGAGCCTCAACGAAATATCATCTTCAGTGATGCTGTTGCTGGCGATAGAAAAATGACGTGGTTTACTGAGGCCAGGGGCGGAGCTCAACACCCCACCCCTCCCATTCAATCAGTTATTGTGTAATTGATTGACTATGTACCAACTGTTAGCATTCTCACTCCCTAAACATTGGTTTCAGTCCCTTTCAGAGATTCAACAACAACCACAACAACAGAAAGGTGATGCCACAGACAGTTCTCTAGTCTTTGAGAGTGTGGAAACTGAGAGTGTACTACAGAGTGCTCAAAAGTCACCCGATAAAGTGAGTGACTCTCACATGGATGAGGAGGATAATATAAGGGTGTTTTTAATACCACCCAGTGCTATCAGCTCTATTGGTGGAAAAAAGGTCGATTCTTGTTATTGAGGAGCCATCGGATGCTAGTGAGGACGATGTAAAACGTCGAGCGCTAGAACATAATAATGACTCTGATGATCATTGGTCCGTTGTGTCAAAATTTTCCTCAAGCTTACAAGCATAAAAATTAAAAGTGAAAGATGCTTCGAGTATTGATGATCTAATCCAGAGGTTGAATTTTAAAGACAAATAATATCCTTTGAACAAATAAAGGTTTTTCAAGTTGTTTTTTAAAATCTATTATTTTTTAATTCCGCTACAATGGCGTGTGAGTTCACAACAAAATATAAGGATCTAGCAGACATTTTCCAGGATTCTTGTCTTATGTTCGAAATCACAAATTAAGGTGACGCTTGTTGCGTTTGATCACGTCACTGCAAGAAGCAGGTTATTAAGTTTCAAAGTATTTAATGATTAATTGATATAACAACAGAATGTGTTTCTATTTTTCTTTATTTTTCCTGAGTTGCGTTCTCACTCCTAACGCACGGGGACTACACAGTGATTGTAGAAAGTTAATGTCTTCTGTGTAGACAAAACGTGTAAGAGCAGACATAATGCTTGTACAGGAAACTAACTTGAAATCACCCCCTACGTCATAATATACCTTAGCAGATTTAATCTTTATTTATCGCTCTAAGGTGACCTGGGAATCCGGGTTCAATCCTCAGTCCCGACACAGATTTATCTGATTGCCAAACCCTTCCTTCACCTCTGACAATACGTGTATTAATCACAGCTTGTGAATTTGTGGAATGCCAGGCCTCCACCATGGTTCGGATCCCACGTTAAACTGTAGGTCCTCCATTTCATCTCACACCATTACACATTAGCTTAAGTGCGTATAGCCCGAACGGGTAGTAAAACGCGGTGCTGATAATAATAATTTATCACTCCTTCAATTTAAGCAAGCTCTGGGGTAATAATTGCAATTAGATCATCCAGAGATCATGAGGCTATAAGACACACTGTACTGGAACCAGCATATGCGCATGTTGTAGTACTTAGAATGTGTGGTAAAATAACAATTTTGTTGATATATTCCTCAATAAAATGTTAATTCCATTCATGTGGTCGGGGTTTTGACACGCTACTTACAGTTCCTCGGCGTCTTAGATCTTGTGTTTCTGGCCGGTGATTGGAACGTAACGCTTCTGCCAGAAGACCGGATTAAGTTTACTGAGACTAGATTAGCACTTAGACAGGCTCTTCGGCTCCTTGTTTCACTTAATAAATTGTCTGATGTATGAAAAATCACTCATCCTTATGAAATAGGTTTGACATATTTGGGTGTTCATAAAAATGTACCTAGTTCATGGTTAGAGCGCATTTATGTAAATCCTAGTGTGATTTATTCTGATATACAACCAAAAATTGTTCCATCTTTTTATGACCATTCTTAATCTATTTTTATGCTGTAAGTTGATGCAAAAAAATCATAAACAGACGTATTGGAGGCTCAACACGCAAATGCTAAAGAATGAACATTACAAATAATTTATTATTAATATTGTTAGTTTTATTCAGAACATTTATGTACCTTGGTCAAAAACCATTGTTGTGTTGGGACGAGCTTAAGTCAGAAATACGAGATGATTCTATGCGATTATCTGTGGATAAGTTCACAATTGTTTAATCTGCAATAAATTAATTGGAGTAATGGCTCAACAAATTCAATCTAGGGGTATTTTGACGTCGGATAGAAATTACTGTATTCGTCTTTGGGAAGCAGATATTAGAAAACCATACAGTCGTATGGTCATTGAAATTCAATCCGTTGAGCGTTTCCGAATAAGGATACACAGGTATCCGAGTTTCTTACTCCGCTTAAACAACGTCCTTCTCAACGTTCTTTAGCTTCTCTGAATATATACGGACAAATAACGTCTGACTCAAGTGAAATTCATAATTATGTTTATGAACATTTTAAGAAACATTTTTCTTTGTGTTTAGTAACATGTGTTCAACTGCCAAAACTTTATAATGGTCTTCCCACCTTATCTAACGATCAAAATAATATTGTGACCGACATTTCTTTAGTGAGGTTGACGGAAGCAGTTCGTGCACTCATTAAAAAATAGAGCTCCAGGATATGTTGGTCTGCCATGTGAGTTCTATCAATGTTTTTGGAATGAAATCAAACCAATATTTTTAAAGGTGGTTCATGTTGCTCTGAAATCATGAAAGTTATCGTCATCAATGAATAGATCTGTTCTTATTTTACTTCCTAAGGACAGGCATAGGACTGTGAAACATAGCTGAAGATCAATTTCTTTACTCAATGTGGTCTATAAAATATTATCTCGTACCATAGATTCTAGGATGCAAGCTGTCCTATCCGATGTGATTCATAATTCCCAGATGTCTTGCATCCTTTAACGATTCATATATTAAAATGTACGTCTTTTACTAGATGTTAATCACAGTGAAAATACCAGGAATATCCCCTTGGCTGTACTTTCTCTGTATCAAAAAAGTTCATATTACTCTGTTGAACATTCCTACACGTTTTCGATGCTGTCCAAATTCTGGTTCGGAACAAAGTATATATCGTATGTTTGTACCTTATACCTAAAGTAGAGCTGAAGATGTATTAACTGCGCCAATTCCAGTGTAACGTAGAGTCCGGCAAGGTGACCCATTATCTGGCCCATAGCTCACTATTTGTATATAACTTTTCTTATATAAGTATAGACAGACCCTGTCAAATAATTGTGGTTTTAGATTACAATCTTTTACTGAAGCTCTAGTTGTCTCTGCATTTGCAGATCATGTGACGCTTTTCTTCACTAATTATTACGGGCTCAAGAAACTTTCTACAGCATTTATGAAATTTAGTTGTAGGTCCGGATCAGAATTGAATGTGGTCAATACTAAAGCTCTCTGGGTTGGAAATTGAAGAAATATAACGGATGAGCCCAACAATTACCTAAGGTCTTCTGAGGGACATACATATCTTAGTGTTTATTTTGGCAACACTGAACAATGGGTTAACCAAAGTGGAATGAAGGTGGAAAGTAAAGTGGGTCGTTGTTTGTTGAAGTGGACTCGTTGTCTGTACATGACCTCGTATAGAGGTAGAATGTTATTAATAAATCAACTCTCTGGATCTAGGTTGACACATTTGCTTACAGTACTACAACCACCAGCGAATTTTATTTGTGTTATTAATAGGTTGTATGTCAATTTATTTTGTAATGGTAATCATTGTTTAAAGTCACATTACGTGTTTGCTGATAAACGATTATGGGGAGCTGGAGTCACCCACCTATCTAGTAGAGTCATGTCTCTTCAACTCATATATTAAAATATGCTGATACAAAACAGGAATTTGTTGTCTTAAAAATTCCACCTTTAATATTTGAGTATTACTTCACTTGGTGCTCTGTCGGGGTTTTACAGCTCAGTTCGTAGTGCCAAGAGATTTTTTTGTTTTCGAAAAGCTACCTGCTCATATCAAATACAGGCTGACACAAATGTGACTAATTATTTCTACTTGCATGGTCTCCACCGCGTAAGAAAATGTATGTGAAGTGCACTGTCAAACTGATTGTTGGTGGTCTCCCATACGGTCTAATTGTAGTGATTTGTGTTCACATGGAGAACATTGAATCTACACCCCACGGATAGTTGTGATGCAGACATTTCCTGGATATTTATTCACGACCGCTTGGTTATACAGTTTCGATCTTTCCCATGGAATAAATACCACAGTGGCCTGTGCCCATGGTGTTATGGTCCTGGTACTGTTATGCACATGATTTTACAATGACCTCGCGCTGAAATGGTTTGGTTGGCTGTCATGAGTTTAATAAGAAGATTGCTGAACAGAACTCTTGTAGAGAAGTGTATTTTAATTCATGGTGATTGTGAATCTGATTTAGCAGGAAAGTTGGCCAACTTTCTCATTGCAATGCCAAAATCAACTAAAGAATCATCAGAAAGAACCTGATTACCATAATTTATTCTGTATAAGGTTGAAATATTGATTAAAATCTGAATTTATAACATAAGGGTAGGTTGAATTAATATATTTCTTTATGTTCATGTAGAAATCTTTTTCGGGTAAAGTAATGCTGAAAATTTGGTTGTTAATTTTTAGAGAAATTAATTTTGACTTTATTTAGACTAATTTTTGCTAAAACGTAATTACTGATTGTGTTGTATATCATAATATAGTTTTAATTTGAGAATTATTATATTGTTATATTAACTACAGATCAATAAAGAAAGAAAAGTCTGTCCCTGGCTACAGCTCTAAAACGGTTTGGTGAATTTTGTTCAAAATTGATATTTAGATATTGTTGGGATATATCATGTATTTTTTTACCCTATTTTTTCAATTCATGGTAGTCTACTAATAGATAATTTTTGAATGACAAATTTAAAAAAAATATCTTTTGCAATTTGGCTTTAAATGCATATATAGAATTTGTCCGACATGATAAATAGCACTGTATAATTTGTATTTAGGGCAAAAATTGGTTGAAGGGTAGTTAACTGATGACTGATTTTTCAAAAACATAAAATAGTTTACAAATGGCTCTAGCGATTTGGTCTTTAATGGCTATTTTAGGAGTATTTGACATGAAAAATAACATATATACTTGTTTGTGGGGTAAAATCTCATTTATGGGTAGTTTACTGACGACTAATTTTACAAAAACGTAGAATTTTTCTTTAAAAATGGCCCTAACAATTTGGTTCCATAAATGAGTATTTCTTGGGAATGTTTTATATGGCAATTAATTGTGTATATTTGTTTTTGGGGTAAAAACTCATTCATGGATAATGTTTTGATGACTGATTTTTAAAAAATTAGAAATATTTTTATAATGGTGCTAGAGATTGGGTTTCAAATGGGTATCTTGGGAGTGTTTGACATAATAAATATCCTGTATACTTTGTTTTGAGTAAAAATTTGATAAATTATCTTTTACTAAGGAGTGATTTTTGAAAACTCAAATTATTTTGAAAATTTCTAGCTATAACGATTTTGCTTAAAATGTATATTTGGGGAGTGTTTGACATGAGCATATAAATAAGGCTGTATACTTGTTTTAGGGGAAAAGTTGGTATTTGGTAATTTATTTATGGTTTTTTATTTTGAATACTAAAAAAAATAGCTTTATCGCTTTGGTTCAAAATTAATATCAGTATATTATTTTACATATCAATAATAATGTATCTTTAGCTATGCAAGATAAATTAATTTAAGCTCAGTTTACTTACAACAAACTATAGAAAATTTGAATGTTTTGGAAATTGATCTTGAATATTACAAGAAAGTAGTTAAAAAAAACCTTAAAACAAATTAATAAGCATAAAAATATGCAAAAAAAACCCTTAGAAATCTCTCCCCCTAGCTGCCACTGCGAGGATCTAAAAACACCATGCTCTTCACATCCTGGGAGGCAGACTCCTTACTAAATACCCAACCTTAATAATAGTTGTCCAGTTAGTCAATCGGTAAGCAATAAACCAAGTAAAACCCTTAAAAATGAGACCCCTGAAATCAAGTTAGAGACCCTTAAAACAAATGATGGAAATTGACTCTCAAAATACCCCTTTCTTACCTGTGTCCTGCGCTCAGCATACTGCGGTATGATTAAGAAAACTACGCCATATAGAATAGCACAAGGAGAACAAGATAATATGGAACAATGTTTTTACATTGTACACTACTTTGTGAATAAATAAAAGAACATAGTGTTTTACATAATGATATTGAAATTATTTAACATGACATGTTATGTTCCTTCCTACCTTGAGACGTCTGAACCAGATACAGGCTAAAACTTATAATATTATCAACAATGATGAAATTAAAAGAACTAAACTAGATATTATTTCATCCATTCTAAACATAGCATTGTATTTGATTTTATGTTTATTTGAAATGTGATAAAAATTAAATAAATGTATTGTTCCTTACTATTTTGTTTAGCCTGTGTTTTGTTATGGTAAAGCTAGCTCTGTTTTGGCTTGATGCGGAAATAATGGTCGAAATTTTGAGTTGAAATAAGACTTGGATGTTTGTAGATGAAAAGTTAATACATATCACCCATTTAATTATATCGTTGAAAATAGCTCCTGGCAACAACAAATAGTATAACCACTTCACTTTAAAGTTGTAGAGTTGGTAGGCTATTGTTGGAAGAAGAAACTTGCTAAGAACTTTTATTTCTACCCATATCCCACCGAATGTCGAAAAATCCTCTATTGAAGGCAAGGAACAATGCATAAATTGACATTCTCTCCGGTGGAATGACGAGAGATGAGATTATTTTAATAAATTCTTTGTATAGAGATAATATATTAAATTGTAGTAAAATGCCTCATACAATATTAATATTAAATAAGGAGACCCATATATAAACTCCACTTGGTTTAAGCTCGCCGCCACTATAAGACAAATTTAGCGTTCTCTCTTATGCTAGACTGATACTTGGAAAGTAAATAATCAAATTTGGCAGAATTGTATTGTTTAGCAGCCTTCTTTTGTTGCCTCAGTTTTTCCATTTCAAATTTTTATATTAAATAAATATATTAAACGTTTATTTAAACTATCTGGGGTGAATATCATAAGCTTGAAATCAAAATATAAATCTGTAAATAGTTTTCCATGCTATATAAGAAAATGGTTTTATTTTTATAAATAAATAATTTTAGAGTAGTTTACAAATAACATATTTTTGAAAAGTTGAAATTTGTTAAATATATTATAACAACTTTGTTTAAAATATAAATAAATATATATATATATATAAATAGTATATATTATTGTGATTAACAAGGTTTGTGTTTGTTTTTATGAGTAAAACTTATTTAAGGGTAGTTTACTAAAACCTATTTTTTGAACATTTTCTTCGAAGCTATAGTAAACAATGAGAAAGTTTGTGTGATTGTGTCGTATCATTTATTTTTATCAAATTTTAAGGAATATAATTCACATCCATTCGTTAGTAAACATATCATGTTCATTAGTTTACATAGCTAAAAGCCTATAGCCATGTTTTATATCGAATAAAAAGTACCATTTACGGTGAAAACGCCGAAAAGGGCATAGGTCCCATCTTATCTGTTTGCAAGGGACGATGAAGATGGAGTTTAAATCTCGGCCATATGTAATGAGGTATTTTTATTAAATTGTTTTCCATTCTGCCTTCACGCATATGAGGGTCCATTACCTTAAAATTATTCCTTTCTCACGCCTACCCTACTCGTATAGGTAAACAGAGATCCCGACCAGGTAGTAATATGTGGCGCGCGCAGAAAATTGATTTGTCTGGAAATGTATTCAAATCATGTTTTTTTTTCCACCGGGTCTAATTTGTCGTTCGTGATATATTCACTTGAATAGACTAATCAAACGGAGATGAAGGAGGTATAATTTAGACTAAGGGCCAGTTTCATAGTCAGATTTAGTACGCCTCAAGTGCGGCGCTATACTAAATACAAGACGTCACCTA
>CABFWB010001744.1:104279-126247 GCA_902151455.1 Timema bartmani | reverse complement strand
GGGTCAGTACAGTAATTGATTTCTAAATTCCTATTAGATCATTTAAACCACAACCCCACCTACCCAATTAAAATTCATGTGTAACTGAAACTAGAAAATAGTTTTCCCAGTTGGCTGGGAGATGACGTTTGTTCCATCAAAATCTGTCAAGAGAGTGGTGACTTTACAAAATATTGTTCCAGTTTGAGTGAACCTAGTGAGTGGAAAATGTGAACGAGTTACTTTCGACAGTTATTATTTCTATGTGTTGTGGTAAAAAAAACCCCAGCTAAATCAGACAGTGCTGTTTTTTGTCAGGATGCGACTGAGTCTGACATCAAAGTGCAGGTCTGTGTCTACATGTTTGACCTGATGTACCTTAATGGCGAGTCTCTGGTGCGAAGACCCCTTTCTGACCGCAGAAGGCTACTAAGGGAACACTTTGTACCAGTGGAAGAAGAGTTTCAGCTTGCTATCAGCATTGACACAACTACAATGGAAGAAGTTCAAGATTTTCTGGAGGAATCGGTCAAAGGTACCTTTCAACCTGTCAAACATACTTTCTTCCTATCAAACATACTTATTTTTGTCCCAACACACTTTGTTCCTGGAGAGTCAGTATATTATTATTATTATTATTTTTGTGTAGCAATCTGTTGACACAAAGTTTATCTGCTGCAGGAAACTGTGAGGGTCTCATGGTGAAGACACTGGAAGCTGACGCAACTTATGAGATTGCAAAGCGGTCGCGTAATTGGCTCAAGCTCAAGAAGGACTACCTGGAAGGGGTAGGAGACACATTGGACCTGGTGGTTCTGGGAGCGTACCTGGGTCGAGGCAAGAGGGTAGGAACGTATGGAGGCTTCCTACTGGCCTGCTACGACCAGGACAGCGAGGAGTACCAGAGCATCTGCAAGGTGAGCCGCAGGCTCTCCAGTCACCAGGACAACGATACACTTTTTAAATATTGATAAACCCTGGATCCTGGGGATGAGAAAGCACTTGATTAGAGATGGGATCCTTGAATCCTTAAGGAGATTCAAGGAAATATTAAATTCATGGAACCCTCAAACCCTCAGGGATATTCGAGGATTCAATAAAACATTAGTATCAATTTTTCTTAATTGTAATTTGTTTTAGAGCGCTATTGCTGCTTATTAGTGTTTCAGCCCCAACAACTACTACAACATCTACTTAACAACCAGACCCCAGACCATTAATTTAACACCAGGGTTGGGTTGTCAGGTTCATCCTATAGTTATTCGTTCTGAACCACCAATAGCGATATTAGAGCTCTAAAACAAATTTCAATTGAAAAAATTGAAATATTTCTTTTTTAAGGATTTCTGTCTTTAATCTGAAATTTTCTCGAATCTATGAATCTTGAATATCCTTAAGGATTCAAGGTCCCATCCCTACCTTTAAACATAGTTTTTTGTCTTACAGATTGGGACAGGATTCACAGATGATGATCTAGCAAAGCACACACAGGTCTTGAAAGAGCGTGTCATACCTAAACCACGCCCATACTACCGCTACGATCTGAGCCATGAGCCAGACCACTGGTTCGATGCCAGCCAAGTCTGGGAAGTCAAGTGCGCCGATCTCTCACTGTCGCCGGTACATCGTGCTGCTATTGGTATTGTGAGTACGCTTAGTTTAATGTAACTTCAAAACATTTTTGTTGTTTCCTTAACCCTCTCATTCCATTTTTAATGACACACAGGAAGTGAATTTAACAGAAGCTAGAAAAAACTTTGAGCCACATTGAAAATTAAAAATATCGAGAGGGCTGCATTACAAAAAATTAATTTATATAAAAGACATTCAAAAAATGGTGTCAAACTGCTATTTAAATTATAATATATTGAAAAGAGGATAGAAGGGCAATGGCTACACACTTGCCAGAAAACTGTAGTCCTCAAATGTTTGGTTAAAACACAACAAAACACATAATTATGTAATTTTCAGGATACATCAGTCTCCTTCTGTAGAAGAGAGTAAAACACAGACTGGACTATGGCAGCTTGGCTAGAAGTAGATCATGGTCACTTAGATACTGTTGTTGTCTGTACAAACTTGTCTTGACTCTTGGTAGATGGATACAATGTTGTATTTATATTATATTAAATTATCTATTATTATTGTTTACATAGAAATGACTGACTAATGTGAGTAGGTCTGCTTGGAAGGAAAGAAAAGAAGGTTATCTAAGGTTGAGACAAGGTGGGGTGCCTTGATTTGGTTATATATTGGTGAGCAAGTTCCCGCCTACGAAGCATTTCAACTATTGGGGAGGACTTGTTTTACTCTAGTACTATAGGGAGAGTTAAAATCTGAATTATGCGTTTGGGCTTGAAGTGCTACTGGTTTGTAATCGTGTGCGAAGCTTCGAAAAGTCGAAGTCGAAGGTCAAATCTCCTTCGGCTTCAACTTCAACATCTACAATAACCTTTGCATATTCGAAAAATTTTGAAGGAAGGATTAAACTTCAATAAATTATCAAACAATTCAATTTTATCTTACTAAATATTACATTTTTCAATATTTGATAATTTTAAAACCGTTACTAAACAGAATTGTAACACTGACTAGTAATTTAACTAACACACTGTAAGCATGGATCAAAAATGGGTATGTAAATGCTAATATATTATTTTCACTATCGCCAACATAATTTTGTAAAAAATAAAGATACCTATAAAGAAATAACACCATGGTCACAGGTATGAAGCAGAGAAAGCACTTTAATTGTACTATCATCCCAGCTTGCGTCCTTAGTATTCTATCTCTTTGGAATTATCTGTGACAAATTTACAAGTGTATTTTGTCACAGAAGTTTTTCATAGCTTCTTCGCGCATTTTCGTTATTATTCAAAATGGCTGATACGGAAAGTAGGAAACGAAAACAGAATTTAATTTATAATTATTATCAGAGAAATGCAGATAAAAAAAAACATTAATATGTCAAGTTTGCAAAATAATATTATAAACTCCCCGATGTAAGTACAAATTAAAACTTAATTGATAAGTTACTAAGCTTATCAGTAAGCCTGTGTGCATTAATTATTAATATTGTCCTTAGGTAAAAAATAAGGAAATTTTCCTAGCCCTTGTTATTGACAAAATCTAGAAAAATAATTAATTTAAAAATTAAAAGTAGCGTTAAGTGACAACAAAAATCCAAGGTAGCTTTGACTTCGACTTTTTGTCGCAAGTTTCAAGATTCGCTTCGACTTTGCTTCACATTTAAAAAGTGGCCTTCACACACCCCAATTCATTCATTGTCTGAATGTTCCTGTGGTGAGGCCAATGTATTCAGCAATGCAGTAGTTGTATTGTAGCTGGTATATAAGATTTTTTCTGGAGCAGTCAGGGTATTCCATTTGTGTGAGTCTTCTGTTGAATGAGGTGGAAGGTTGGTGAATTTTGCAGGTAGCTATGCAACAGAGATCCAGTACCTGCATTTATGTAACAAATTTACTGCAGTAAAATAATCCAATACAGATGGGAAGCTTATTTGACATTGTTAATTTATATTTGAATAAATTTGTCAATCCAAATTACAAATATTGCTACTAAAGAATAAAATAAATGGTATGGTGCACCAAACAGACTTTCTCCCGCTTTTATCTTAAAATATAGACAGTTACTAAAAGCTCGTAAGATTTGTGAAACGAAATAATAGGTCTATACATTGTTGTAGAAACATTACACCAAAGATTATAAATGAAATAATATAATTATTATATGGCATTAGGAACTAAGAACACTTCTACAGAAAAATTGAGAAAAGAGAAACATCTTTGTCCACCAATGAATTAAATTCATTTTCATAGTCCTGAATTAAAAAGTATATATATATATATTTGCTGATAGCTAAGAAACTATTGGTTTCATAAAAATATATTTTGAATAAAAGATTTGTATTTTTAATAGTACTACAACTTTACAATAACAAGATATTTCAAAATCTCAAATAGTTGTGGGGTAATGATCAAAATTGGAAAATTTCTCCCATCTAAGGTACCCTCAAAGTCATTTTCATGAGAAAATGTAAATTGCCATCTTGTTTATAATGATAAACAATTTCTAGATTTAAAATCTAATCAAAATCGTCAGAGTAAATTTTGAGAAAGTCAATTTTTTCCCTTTTTCACCTTCAGTAAACTACCTTAAAATTCATGGATAAATATCTAATTCCAAAAACCCCAGATACTAAGTTTTAGCCCAATTGGTAAAATATTTTCGATGCTAGTCTGAGGTACAGACGGACTGACAGAAAGATGGAATTGTGAAAACAACTTTTTTGGTTTCAGGGAGTCATGAAACGTCGACATTTGTCAAAATCTTGAATTTGATTTTTTTGACGATCACAATATTTCTCTCTCCGAGGTGTCGAGCGAGAGAAAGTAAAAAGTATACAACTAAAATGAATTATTTATCATATATTGTAAGTTTTTATTTTTAAACCGGAGTCGAAGTTGGTATATTTTTACTGACTATAACTCCGAAGTCAACCCAAAATTACTTCTGAATCCACAATCCTGCTCATTTTCAATGCAATAGTGTAATTAGTACTTATGTGTACAACCAGAATGGGTGATAAAAAAACAAAAAACTTGTGTGCCCGAAGACTTGTGATCATCCCCCCTTTTCCCTCCAAAAGCACTAACACTCGCAGCAAGAATCAAGAGTTTCTAGCCGCGGTTGTTCGTTTGTATTAGGTTATTTCTGAAGCTGCAATGCCTTGCAGTGAACCACAGTCATCGGAGAGAGAGAGAGAGTATCACAAGGATGTTTGGATCGGTTCATGGCCATTGTATGTGTAATGCTGTTGCAGGTGGACCACGAGAAAGGAATATCTCTAAGGTTCCCACGGTTCCTGCGAGTGAGAGAGGACAAATCTGCGGAGGAAGCTACAACAGCAACACAGGTACTTTATACCACTCAGCTAATTCATTGTTGATATAACTCTGGTACTTTATACCACTCAGCTAATTCATTGTTGATATAACTAGTACTTTATACCACCCAGCTAGTTCACTGTTGGTATAACCATGGTAATTTATACCACCCAGCTAGTTCATTGTTGATATAGCTGTGGTTCAATAAGGTTGCAATTGTCGTCTGCTTTGTAGGTGGCCGAAATGTACACCAATCAGGATCAGGTGAAAAACCAGGGTCTTGGATCAACCAAGGTGATGGAGGAAGACTTCTACTAGTTGTGACAACCAGGATTATATTTGAAGACTCAAGCAACCATAAACATGAATAGACCCACAATACTTGTGTCAAACCAATTAATACACATAACAACACACTAAAATTAATAATGTCTCTTTAAGGAAAACCTCTTTTTGAGGCATGTTATGTTATATAAGGTACAGGGTAAAGGGATGGCAACATAAAAGGAATGAAAACCATATGGGGTGTACAATGAAAAGAAAAATATATTTTCCATTTAACAGTGCTGCCACTGGACAAAGAGGTAATGACTGCCTCTCAAAGAAAATTGATCGTTACTGCCTAATCCCCAGACCTAGAATATATTCTCTCGGAACTCATTAGGAGGGAGTGTAAAATGTGCAATGCAACTTTCTAAAAGAGGGAGGAGGGGACAGGGGGAGAATGAAATCGGTAAAGAATGATAGAACACTTTGTAGGAACATGTAAGAGGAACGCATACTACTAAGCGCTATATATACATGACAAAATGTACCTCTGAAAGCAAAAAGAGGTTTTTCCTCAAGTGGTATTTTAATGATAAGTGTAATTTGTAGTGCTGGGACACTCACCAAATCTCAAAAACATATCTCGAATACAGCAATTATTATGAAGACATCGACTTAAATAATAATTTTAAGTGATTTGGAATTATATGAACTGTGAAGCTGGGAGAGTAACAAATTCACAAAAAGGCATAAAATAAAATTGTATTAATATAATTAATTTATCAGGAAAATAAAAAGGGTTTTCTTTGTTACTTACCACATTGACATGACAAACAAATTATCATTTGTCAGTGGCAACGAGACTAACACAACTTTTTTAAATCAAGTTTTAAATATTTTCACTTAAACTATCACCATTTTACTGAATACAAAGATTAGATGGGCTGAGTAATTCCATCATACACTAGAACATCTGACGAAATGTTCCAATGGCACAAGGTCAGATTGCAAATTAAAATTAACTGTTTTTTAAATGGTTTGGGCCTGAAACAATGGAAAAATTAGGTGTTTTTTTTTTTACAATATTAAAATTTTTTAAGCATTTAATCCCATATTAGTTTGTATTATTATTATTATTATTAAATTATGTTTACAAATCAATTTTTTTTAAAATATATAAATAATTATTTGTTAATAGTATTATTATTAACATTATAAGTGTGAAAAATCTGAACGTGTAGTATTACACAGAGAAAAAACCCAGTTATAAACCTTTTAAACACTATTACAACAAACAAGTCATATTTGTTGTGAACTGGCTTGTACCTTTTAAGTGTTTTTCCAACAAGGTCGCAAGAACTTCTTCTACATTATCATATTCATCGTCTTCAGCCAGGTTAATGATAATAGGTGGGTGGGTCTCACTTGCATCCATTCATCTCCCGGTCCCAATCTTCCTTAATAAGTTTCTCGCAATGGTCAATTTAACAAACAAAAATCAATATCCTAGAAAATATGTTTAGGCCTATAAAATAAAAAATACACTGTAGGGCCTACTTACAGTAGCTCCATGACTTCTTTGGTGCTGACTGACAGCTGACGGTTTGAAAAGTTACCAGACCAAATTATGTATCCCTACGCTGAACCATATGATCTACAAAAACATGTGTTTAACAGCTGTAACTTCTGACAGTCAACATTTAGGTATATACCTAAATGTTGACAGTCAGAAATCAGCTGTGAACTGTCAGTCAGCACCAAAGAAGTCATGAAGCTACTGTACAAATCAAAAGCTATCCTCATTTAAAAAAAATCTATTTTAGATTCACTACTCTTAAACAGTTGTAACTAAGTCTCTAATAAGACTACAGTAACAATAACTTATTACTTGAAGTCTTAGCCAGGTTTTTATCTAATCAACGCTGGAGAAAGAATCGCTAGTATTTTTTATCACACTTCACAGATTTTTTTTGGAATACTATAAAAATCCTAAAACTTGAGGTTTAGCCTAGACGGCAACATATTTTCGAATAATGTATATTGATCACTGAGAAACACTCGTTTTTTTTTTCACACGCTTCAATATTATACTGGATAGATAATTATTTAAAGATCACTGAAAAAACGGTTTATTTTCCAAGTATAGCACGCTCGCACACCGAACTATTATTCACAAAAGAACACACGAATT
The DNA here is from genome assembly GCA_902151455.1 of Timema bartmani. Classification (NCBI taxonomy): domain Eukaryota; kingdom Metazoa; phylum Arthropoda; class Insecta; order Phasmatodea; family Timematidae; genus Timema; species Timema bartmani. The sequence goes on along the minus strand of CABFWB010001744.1, from coordinate 118,903 downwards.
ACTAAATAGCCGAATTAATATTCAAAAAAGACACTTATTAAAATTTGTAATAAAATTACTAACCATACATAGACATGCCTAAATACTCAAATATAAAATATTTTGTTTGCTTGAACTCGTGAACACACGCATGTGGTTTTATTAATCTTATTTTATATCATAATTCACTGTTATAACGTTTATTTAAAATTGTTAGATTTTGGTTATGGATTAACTATTTGGTTGTTGCTATAGTTTTGAAGTTTGCGTTTCCTGTTTAATTCAAATTGATTATTAAAAGCAAGAGCTCATTAAAAGTGGTCTTAGATGCCAAAAAACAAATATGGCTACTGAATAGATGCTATGCTACCAGTTGGTGATGTAGGCGACCTTGTTGCCGTTGGATGACGAATGGTATTAATACTCGTGTTTACAAAATTTAAACTTTATATTATTTCACAAACATTTTGTATGTCTTTTCCTCTTTATTATCACAAACCATCTATTTATGTTTAAGATATGCGAGGCCAGTTATAAAAATATAAATAACTGAATATGATACCATTAAATGTATAATTTCACGCTCTATTTAACTTGCAATTGCCACAAGAGTTAAAAGAAAAACTAGAATGAATTTACTAGACTTTTTTTTCTTAAATTTGATCATGGAAAAAACAATTCTACTGTAATATTTAGGGAAGTTGTTAAAAGTGATTGATTATATTTTTAGTGATAATAGTAATACTTAGCAAATAATAATTATTTACAAATATGTGGAGAAGAGTAACTTTCAGATAATGTTGGCATTACTTTTGGCATCTGCTAGCTATCATGTCAAACCAAAGAAGTGGTGAATGATCTATACCAACTGAAGATGAATTTATACCTCTTGAAAGTGTAAATTAAAATAAATAATGGCAATTGTTTTTATTTTCACTGTTTAATTAAACTTTTAAAATATTTCTTTAGTATTAAAAATATTTTTTTAATATCTTAAAATTCAGAGGGCCATTTCAGTGGTTCACTACATGGATCAGTAAGTTCAATTCAATTTCCTGTTAATGTGTAAACACTTTAGAGAGCTTATAAAGGTATTTATTATTTAAATTTGTCCTAGCCTCTGGCAGTCAGAGGGTTATGTTGCCATAAAAAAAACTTTAAATAATTTCTAGAACTGTTTATTAATTAGAATTTTGTCCAGCCTCCGGCAGTTGGGAGATGTGCCCACCAAACCCCTTTCTGAAATTATAGGCTGGCTACGGCCTTGATTTTTGTGTTGTGTTTATGCCCATTCATTCTATTTCTTAGTGTTTCTGTTGAGACTAATATATTTATCTCAGAATTGGTTGCATTCCAGTTAGTAGATCTAAGTTTTCAGAATCATAGGTATTTTAATTGTTCGGGTTGAATAGTTGGGTCTGGAAGTTTGTGTTATGCAAGTACTCTGCTCAGATTAGCTGGTTATTTATATTCTGAAAATTGAAAAATGACACCTGGACACGGGAATCGAATCGGGGACCTTTGGCTTAGTATGCCAATGCTCTAATCACTGAGCTATCCAGAAATCCAAGTTACACTTGGAGGCTCTGTAAAGATATTTTGTGTACAACATATTATTTGACGAGGTTAATGAGTTTAAATATTTAGGAATCATTTTAATTAGCAATAACATTATTATACTCCATTCACGGTAGGAATTACTGTCTGAAAGGTCTTTTTTCCTACCAATATCCTACTATATAATAGCTTTCTGGTAGGGAAAAAGGCCTTTCAGAAAACAATTCCTACGGTGAACGGGCTTTAGATTGGAAATCAGGAAAAGAATACAATCTGGAAATACATGCTATTACTTGGTCATTAAGTTGTTGACATCACACCTGGTTCCAAGGAATTTAAAATTAAAAATATACAAACACTATTTTTATCGGTTGTTCTTTCAGATTGTGAAATAAGGTATCTAACCTTATATGACGAAAACAAATAAAGCGGTCGTAAACAAGGTGCTTAGGAAGATATTTGGTTCAAAAAGGGATGAGGTTAATTGGGCATGGAGGTGGCTACATAATTTGTATTAATCAAGACATTGTTAGGATAATCAAGTCTTGTAAATTATGGTGGGCAGAAAATGTAGCGTGAACGGGAGATTCTAGAACTTTGTTCAGGGCACTAAGTGGTAAACCCAAGAGGAGACCCTTGGGAAGAACTAGACAGAGAAAAGGAGATAATATGAGAATAGACCTGAAAGAGATTGGGTGTGGTGAGGTGAGCTAGATAGAACTAGCTCAAAAGAAGGATAGGGTGTAATGATGTGGACTGGATAGAACTAGCTAGAGATACGTGGCATACTTTTGTAAGTGCACCAATGATCTTTGAGTTCCTAATGCCATAGCGTGAGTGGTGGATTAGTATAGACAAACCTGTTTTCAAGAGATTGTGGAGTCCAGGGTGGTATGTAGTGACCAAAGGGATGATGATGATCATTCCTGTTAATATTTTAGTACCCCCTATTTTTGATTTATTACCTATTTGACTACATAATTTTCTCTGACAACAATAATTCGAAATACAATCTAAAACTGTAACATGCTTTTATAAACACAGTCCACCCAATTTACCTTATATGTAGTAAAATAATAACTAATGTGCCAACATTTTGTTTTATTGTGTTTTTTTCCATACAACATAACATAATTCTAGGTGAAGACTCATATTTTAGTATTAGTTTTTATTGTATTTTAATTGAAAATTAAAGAAGGTTGACTCTGCTATGCCCTTTATTGCAACAATGATCTCCACACACACTTCTACTTTTCATCCCATTTATTTTTACTAAGAATACAAATATATTTTAATAAAGGTTTTAGTAATCTTAGCCTCATTTTATAAACAAATCAATCAATGAAAAGGTGTGCAATTATTTTGTTACCTTTCCAAAATATTAAAAATAATAACAAAGTTTTAACAATGAAGAGAGCCAATGGCTAAATTATATAATAGATACAATGAAATTTTGTGAACATTTACTTAGAATATATTTAAGGTTTATTGTTGCATTTTTAAAATTAATAATAAACACACTTCAAAAATTAAATTATATATTTTGGTGAAATTGGCTACCCTACTTTTTGAATGTCAACAATAACAAAATTCCAATGTTAAAAAAAGTTCCCCATGATTGCAAATTTATTTCCCTATACTTAGGGCCAGTTTCATAGTCAGATTTAGTACGCCTAAAGTGCGAGTCGATACTAAATACAGGACGACACCTACCTTATTCAATTTCAGGTAGGTGACGTCTTGTATTTAGTATAGCGCAGCACTTGAGGCGTACTAAATCTGACTATGAAACTGGCCCTAAAGAACATTGCTAAGAAATCAGTTTGAATCGGTTGTTACAAAGAACATAGTTGTGACCAAAGACAGATATTGAAGGAAACCAAAGAAAAATAAATAAAAACCAATGTCTATGTAAACACATTTTACCTGTGATTTTTTTCTATTTGTTGCAATACACTACCTAAGTTGATATGTTACCATTTTAATCCAAAAATAAATATTCTATTAATCACAAACCGAGTTTTATAATTATAATATATGTGCATTTAAACTAATAAGAAGTAATAAACTAATACAGGGCAGCTGCTTTAACAGATTTTAAAGGTATAAAATTGATTACATGATATTTGAGTACTTTCAGCGATATTCGGGCTTTTTTTTTAGGTAATATTAAAAATCCCGATTCTTAATTTTACCCACTACAATACTGAAATTTTAAATTCTATAGATCAATTCTTTGTTTTCAGCCTTTAAAAGTTTTGCCGTTGGGTCCAAGCAGGGACATTAATATAATATAGACCTTCCTAAAGGTAGCCATGTTTGTTCTAAATATAGTTCGACTATCAATTATTTCAATGTGGTATTTGTAAAAATCAAGGGTAATGATATTAAGATTTCAAATTTGACATTGCTAGGTTTAAAACGTTTTACGCATATTTATATCTGTTCTTCATTGGTTTATAAATATTCTGTTAATAATCACAAAAAATAAAATAAAGTTTCAGCAGATATATGTGCATAAGTACAAACCCGAATGTGAAAGTGTGCACGATAAACAATTCTGATTGAACACAGCCAAAGGATGAATAGAGGATCTCCTATTCCATGAGAAAACCGACTACTACACAAGGGACCAGTGAAGTCTAAAACAATCAAATTAGTGTCCTATTCCTCGGTTCATTTATTCAGGAAAATGTTACGAGTGCAATGAAAATGCTACTTTCTACCATAGTGATAGACAAACCAACTGACAAGCGTAACTAGACAAGTGGTCTCATATTTTTACTGGTGAGAAAGAAGAAACTCATTTTTATAAAGTGATCACATTTGGAGACAATTTCTAACATTGTGAATAGTGCATTTAAAGAGGACGGTATTTCTTGTGTTTAATAATTTTCAAAAATGTACATATTAAAGGATTTTTTTAATGCCAAGAACAGGACTTATCAATATATATTGGCGGCAGCCTTGAACTAATGAGTGAAAACTAAAAATTGAGAGAAAAACCTGGGGAGAGAAAAAACAAACATGCAGGTGGAGTCCGATGCACAAAAGTGACATCTTCCTTTCTTCTGTCTTAACACAAATAGGTATATAAGCAGCTGAAAAACACTGAACAAACAGTAACACGCCCATTTTGAATTATAATAGAAACTGTTAAAAACAGTGCGGTAAAAGGCAATAATGCTGAAATAAAGAAACTTTTTTGTGTCACAACAGAAGGTGTTGAATTCCACCCATACATTTTCATCATTAGTCTATTTGTATCCAAATTCCATGTATTCTAATGAATTAAAGAGTACTTCCAGCACTGGTGTTTTAACATTATGTAACTCTGTTACCACTAAATAACAATATAAACCAACAATCAGTCATCATCCAACAATTAACAATAATATACTCTGATCTTATTTACAAAGTCTGACAATATTTCCTATTTACAATTCGACAACACTGTGGTAAGTTTATTGTATTGTTTCAAACCTAAACTGTCTAGAAACATACAAGGTGGCCTGGGGTATTAAGATATAATGGCCGAGGAGTAATTCCATGAAACTGTGAAATACTTAACACTCACTGATTCTGTTAGAACATGTGACAAGTCTTGTCATCTATTTGTGATCAGTCTGAAACAAGTGTCACAGTCCAAGCTAAAAGGCTGTGCACTGTTAGAGCCCGGTGTACTGTGGTGAGCTCCCTGGGTTATTATCCGTGCTGTGACTAAGACGAGAAAATGGGTTACGAGAAGTTGGACGCTTTCTCCGCCCTCTATCCTCGGTGCCACTGCACACTTCCCTGTGGTAGAGAGACAGAATAATATATAATGAACAAGCACAGAAGAGTACTGTATTGAGTGACCACACCAGACAGTATAAGTGGAAGAATGTTGTGAGGTTACATGAAAGGACTCACCCAAAGAAAGGTATCAGTGATATGAGTAGTTCCTTGTCTGGCGCAGAGACCAGGTTGAGGTTGGTCTGTACCAGATGGTTCATTACACACCGCAAGTAATGCTGCAATCGGCGTCGGCGCTCCTCTACAAACCTCGAATCCTGTAACAACAAAACATGCTTCACAACTTGCAGATACATCACTGGAGGATTGTTATTTTATTTGACGGGGGTAGTAATCCCCGAGAGTGTTGCTAATGTGGTGTATGACATGTTATTGTAGTGATGATATGCTAATGTACCTTGTGGCCTAGTAAAGACGTGTTACTGTACATTGTGGCCTAGTAAAAACATGTTATTGTACCTTGTGGCCTAGTAAAGACATGTTATTGCACCTTGTGGCCTATTAAAGACATGTTATTGCACCTTGTGGCCTAGTAAAGACATGTTATTGCACCTTGTGGCCTAGTAAATACATGTTACGGTACCTTGTGGCCTAGTAAAGACATGTTACTGTACCTTGTGGCCTAGTAAAGACATGTTATTGCACCTTGTGGCCTAGTAAATACATGTTACTGTACCTTGTGGCCTAGTAAATACATGTTACTGTACCTTGTGGCCTAGTAAATACATGTTACTGTACCTTGTGGCCTAGTAAATACATGTTACTGTACCTTGTGGCCTAGTAAATACATGTTACTGTACCTTGTGGCCTAGTAAATACATGTTACTGTACCTTGTGGCCTAGTAAATACATGTTACTGTACCTTGTGGCCTAGTAAATACATGTTACTGTACCTTGTGGCCTAGTAAATACATGTTACTGTACCTTGTGGCCTAGTAAATACATGTTACTGTACCTTGTGGCCTAGTAAATACATGTTACTGTACCTTGTGGCCTAGTAAATACATGTTACTGTACCTTGTGGCCTAGTAAATACATGTTACTGTACCTTGTGGCCTAGTAAATACATGTTACTGTACCTTGTGGCCTAGTAAATACATGTTACTGTACCTTGTGGCCTAGTAAATACATGTTACTGTACCTTGTGGCCTAGTAAATACATGTTACTGTACCTTGTGGCCTAGTAAATACATGTTACTGTACCTTGTGGCCTAGTAAATACATGTTACTGTACCTTGTGGCCTAGTAAATACATGTTACTGTACCTTGTGGCCTAGTAAATACATGTTACTGTACCTTGTGGCCTAGTAAATACATGTTACTGTACCTTGTGGCCTAGTAAATACATGTTACTGTACCTTGTGGCCTAGTAAAGACATGTTACTGTACCTTGTGGCCTAGCAAATACATGTTATTGTACCTTGTAGTCTAGTAAAGACATGCTACTGTACCTTGTTACCGATGGTTTTCTTGGGGGGGAAGTCGAATGTGCTAATGAGAGTGTCTTGTTTTTTGAGCTCCTTGTGAAGGGAATAGAACTGCGCATAACGACGGTAGATATTCCACTCGTCATCTCGAATACGAATGTACACCTGGAATACAAGCAAAAGACATTGTCTTTCTTTAGGTTAAGATGAACAGAACTCCACACACATCTACACACAGTTCCCACAATCCTCGGTGTAAGCCTGAAGTGATATAAGTTTTTATTGGTGGAGCACTCACCATTAAGATTCTTTCATTTTCCCTGATATTTATTTTTTATTTATTAGAGGTATTTAACGTGCACTTTGTGAACCGACTCAACACATCAACACATGGCTTATAAACTAACTTAATGAGACAGTTCCTCATCATTAACTCATCACTGTGAAAGAGGAAATCCACATTTTTCCTCCATCATACCAGGAATGGAACCTGGGACCCTTTGCTCAGTAGAGAGACACGCTACCGACTGAGATTAAGGTGTCGGAATGCTATTTTATAACTCTTATGTTTTCTTCTTATCAGTGAAAAATGACACCCTGGACATGGGAATCGAACTCGAGACCTTTGACTTGCTATGCCAATGCTATAACAAATGAGCTATCCAGGAATCGTCCTGTGTCTAGGGTCATTCTTCACTCATATTTTAAGGCAGAGTTTATGATAAATGTGGGGAAATTATTGGCTACAAATGTGTGATTAATAAGGTCACAAGCTATCTGATAACGTAGCCACCATCAACTTGGTAGTTGGCTATTTGCTGCCAATTGTACAATTATAGCTGTACGAGTCCACATACAATGATGAATTAAATAGGAAAGCTATTATTTTTGTTACAGTTATAGCCACATCTAGATATAATATTCTTTAAATTGATTCCTGAATATCTCAGTGGTTAGAGCATTGGTGTACTAAGCCAAAAGTGCCAGGTTCAATTCCTGTGTCCAGGTGTTATGTTTCAATTTAAATAATATAATATTTAGATGCAGCTATAAACATAACTAACAAAAATAATAGACTTGCTATTTAATCTATCTTATGTTTAAGTTTAAAAAATGATCCCTCCTAGAGAAATTAGACAAATTGAACCATCAGCTGTTCCAGTTTGTTCTTTTTTAGTCTAAAAAAAATTATAATAATTAATTTAGCTATTGAGTTGGTTGGAGATGTGTTGCTTTCTATTTATAAATACAAGACCTACTCTGAAATACTTTGCTTACTCATTTGACTCGCATCAAATCAGATATGTGTACCACATTTTTAAGTTAAAAATAGATAACATGTGATGGCTGTCGATCGTACCGCCAGTCAGGAAGGCAGAAATTTAATATTTAGCACCGCATCTTACTACCTGTTCGGGTTATACGCTTAAGTACTAATTACGCTAATGGATTAGGAATTGGGAGGGTTGAATTTAGAGGAATTGAACCCGCATTTGCGTGGAGGAAGAGTGGAAAACCATTTAGGAAAAACCACCCCCAGTTCACCCGACTGAGATTCGAACCTCGATCTCTCTGTCCTCGGCGGTCGAGCTCAACACGACTAGCGCATTAGCCAACTACGCCACCGAGGCGGGTCGAAGGCAGAAATGATCCAGATTATGTTTTACCTGGTAGACATGATGGGCATGATGGATGTTAGTCGTACCCCCAGTGTAAGGCAGAAGTGATCCAGATTATGTTTTACCTGGTAGACGTGATGGACATGATGGATGTTAGTCGCACCCCCAGTGTAGGGCAGAAGTGATCCTGATTATGTTTTACCTGGTAGACATGATGGACATCAGTTGCACCCCCAGTCAGGAAGGCAGAAGGGATCCAGATGTTAATGAGCGCTCGAGCAGCTGCGCACAATGAGTTGGTGTCATAGTCGCTGGTGATACTAAGGTCATCATCGCTGGTGATGACATCATCGGGCAGAGGACCTCGCAGGTCCACAAGTTCTTCACGCAGTCTGTGTAAGGCAGCATCTTTCTGTTGCAGTAAGCGGTGCAGGCGATCGTTGAACTCCATAAGTTCCCCATGCATCTCTGCTACCTGTAACAGGACATCCTTTCAACAATGGTTGTTAAGGGTGTGCGAAACTTCGACTTGGCTTTGAAAAAAATATTAGCTTTGACCTCACTTCGAAAAAAATGTTGGCTTCGCCCATAGAAATCTTGACAGCTAAAATATTACATTTTTGTACAATATTTATCATTTTTAGGTGTTATTTACATTACAAATTAATGTTCATGTGAAATACTCTGCAGAAATGGAATTGCATATTAGGACAATAGCGTGATTTATCAAATTAGAATAAATATTTAAATGATAATGCAATAAAAAAATTCTTAGGGCATTATTCTCGCAGTAAACTAGACTGCAGATGACTGGGAGATGAGAGTTCAAATCTCGGTCGAGTGTACTGAAAGTAGTTTTCCCAAAATGGTTTTACCCTCTCTCTGTATGCAAATACAGGTACACTTCCTCTAAAATTCAACCTTGGTAATCTCTAACACATTAGTTTAATTAGTAGATAGGCATATAAGCTGAATAGGTAGTAAGATACGGTGCTAAAAAAACAAAAGAAATAACTCCAAAAATATTCAAACTTTGATTCAACTTCAAGAATATTAAATCTATTGTATTAGAGTTTAATTCAAAATGAAAAAGTGAACTTGGCACACCTCTATCAAATAGTAAATTAGTTATTTTATGTTTTAATTTGTGCCAGGTGACATTTTGTCAATGTCAATGATGAGAATTCTTCTCTAGCTTACCTGAATAAGTTTCTTCTCATACTCCTGAGCCTCATGGTGATAGTCTGGATACAAACCAGTGTCCCTTGGCTCCAGGCTGGCCAGAGCCTCGTGTGCTTGGGATCCATCGCTCTTCAACATCTGTACTGCAGCCACATACTTGCGGAGCTGGTGTTTGAGGAGTTCATTCTCCCTAAAGAGCATCAATAAAATCAGCAACACAATCGCCACAACACTTAAACAACGGACAGGTCAATTATAGCAAGTAGGCCAATACAACAGTTATCTAATCAAGTTTGTGAAGAGCATGGAAGCTGTCATTGGGAGAAACAAGATTAGGAATGAAGTTATCCGAGAAAGAGTAGGGGTATAGGGAGTACATGAGATGGTAGAGGAAACAAGGGTGGACACGTATTTGTGTATGGAAAAGAAAAAAATATCTAGGAGAATGATGGAAATTAAGTATGAAGGAAAAAGACCGTGAGGAAAACTAAGAGAGAGATGGGGAGCAGCAGGTGATAGCAATTGTGCGAGTGAGAGGAGAAGAATGGTGTAAGGACAGATTAAGATGATGATATACAATCCTAATCTAGATTGTCCCAAAATAAGTGTTCCTAGGTGAGAGGAGGATATCTCACTCAGTCAGTACAAGAGTTCCAAGCTACAGATTGTTACCTGAGTAGTCCTTGGATGCGTGCCTCACTCCTGAGTGATCGCTCTTGGTTGAGTCTGCGAGTCTCTGCTAGCTCCACCCCTAATTCCGAGTTATTCTCTTGACTTTGAACAAGCAGCCTCTTCAAGGCTCGACCCTCGGCTTGCAACTGTTCTTTGCAGACCAGCAGAGTTGTCACAGTTTCTTCTCCTGTACAACCAACACTAACATTACAGGAGCTTACTCTAGGTCCTTACAGGAGCTGAAACAAGTCTTCTCCTGTACAACCAACACTAACATTACAGGAGCTTACTCTAGGTCCTTACAGGAGCTGAAACAAGTCCTCTCCTGTACAACCAACACTAACATTACAGGAGCTTACTCTAGGTCCTTACAGGAGCTGAAACAAGTCCTCTCCTGTACAACCAACACTAACATTACAGGAGCTTACTCTAGGTTCCCATCCTCCTCCGTTAGTTCAAATATGCTAATAACCCAGAAGTGTAGTAATAAAGTGTAGTGCAAAAAAAAAAAACACCCACCATTTACAACTGTGTATTCTCCTATAATGTCCGTTGTATCTTGTCCCCTAAAATTGGTCTGCAGCAAGTGATGAGTGGCTGCAGCAGTTTCGGTATCCTAGAACACATTATCACAGCCAGTAATAGTCATAGATCACAATATTAAGGATAGCAGAATCATAAAATGGAGGTTTAGTCACCAAATAATAGTGTCACAATAGACATAGATTGTGTGTGTAGCCTGGCAGCAAGGACTATATACCTCAGAGTAACTGGGCACCGAGAGAGAATCCTCCTCAGAGTGTGTCTCGTCCGTAAGTGAGACTGGTATCAGCTCCCCCACGTTCACATTGTTGACTGGGGTGAGTGTCTGGTTGCGGAGAGGTTTGGTGCCACTGGAATCAAAGCGCCGGTGGTGTACAGTACTAGCCACAAGCAATGAGATTCAGACGCTTATTGTATTAATATCAATGTTATGGTTGAAATCAGGACTCTGAATTAATTACGACAAGAGGCCATCTTTTTTTTTACTGAACTACATTGTCATTCATATCCCCCAAGTTGATCAGTTAACAATATCTTCTTACCCGCTTCGGTGGCTGCATGGTCAAAGGCGCTACTCTCGCAATAGACTAGACTGCCAATAACGGGAAGATCATATTTCGATCCTGGTCGGGTGTACTTAGGACGGTTTTTCTAAATGATTTCCCACTTTCTCTCACCAAGCAAATGTGGGTACACTTTATCTAAATTTAACCTTCTCATCCCTAGCCCATTAGCTTAATTAGTACATGTGCATTTTAGTATGACTTCGTGCAAAAAAATTTATCACTATCATCGAATAGCTGAATTAAATCATAATACATGAAAATTAATTTAAAAAAATCAGAATAGTGAGTGAAAATTGAGTGAAGAATGCCCACCTGCAAAGAGAGGGAAACTTATGGATAGAAGCTAACTTATTCCTTTCTTCTATCGTAACACAAATTGTGTTACTATATTTAAAGGTTATTGCCATTATCAAACAAAAAGAGGGGCATAACCATATGAAATTCACTTTGAAAAAACAGTGAAGTGCGGCGGAACGACCTAAAACGATTTCAAGAATGGAGAATATAACATGATTATTCCAGAGGAGAAACTTTCGAGGAAAGTATAACCATCATGATGTGAAAATAAATAAAGCAAAGTGTGAATAAAATGTAAGCATGTAATGACAGATTAACATACATTAAGTTAAGTGCAATTCCCAGTGATTATTCTGATAGGACAAATGTATGTGGCTGTGTCAGAACATGACACTGAAGAGGCGAAAGAAATATATGAACAAAGAAAAGGAATCATTGGACAAGAAGTAATAGTAAAAGCACATTCCATAATAATGGGTGAATGAAAGTGTGTTGTGGGCAATGGAGTTGGGAGTTATATAGTAGGTCAAAGGATTAAGAAAGAGGAATCTAAGAAGAGAGATGCTTGAAGGAATGTCCATGTGGTTCAAGACACACAACAGAAAACTACACATATGGAAAGGCCCAGTTAGGATGTACTTTGTACTCCTCAAACAACGATTCAGAAACATTGTGAAGGATGTGAAAACAAAGCCATCAGCGGACATTCACTTAAACCACAATATGCTGGCTGCAAACATCTGTATTAGGGTGAAGAAAATCAGGAGAGTGGGGAAAAAACAAGAAGGGATCTAGAGAACATTAAAAGTGGGATACATTGGAGAAAAAATTAGGTGATACGAGTGGATTGGTTAATCCCGAGAAAGATTGGGATAACATTATAAAAAAGTTGACTAGAAACACTGGAAAATGTCAATAAGATTAAATATAAATCATGGCAGCAGAACTTTCACTTTAAAAAGCAATACACTGTGTTTTTTCTTGTTTGTATTTATAAAACATTCCTGCACCTCTTTAGATTTTTTTTTAAATATTTACTGTACCTCAAATTTAAATTAATTTTGCCCTCAAAAGTTTTCAAATTAAAATTAACAAGCAAACCCATGCACAAATTGGGCATACTTGCGTAGGTAGGTTGGAAAATGGGTGACCTTTTCAATTCCCAGTAAAAATTGTTGTTATTTTAATGGCGGTTGCACATCTTCAGGTCAATACATTTCTATTAAAGTCCTCATTTGACAATGTAGAGCAATAAAATAAGTCAGCATTGGGGATGACATGAATAAGCACTTTCGTATTAAAGAGACAGAGAGAGATAAATTACTTTCAAATATTGGTTTTTAAAAAGCTATATTTGTACCATAGTTCATTCCTGCTCCCGTTGTTAGACAATACAGTTACTGAACCGGCAGTACTGGTTGTGGACTCTCCCAGGGGGTTTTCTCCTGCTATTTGCTGAAACATACAATACATCAGATATTGTTAAACCTGAAACGCAATCAATGAAAGTCAAACGTTTTCACAGTCACAACATTGTGATTCCTTACTGAAACCAAAGCCAAAAAAGACATTCATTACCTGCGGTCCTTCCAGCACCAATCGAGCTGCTGCCTCCACCTGACTTCCCGGGGCTGGGGAATTTAGACAAGTGGAGGGGGCACTACTAGAGATTACATCAATGCTCTCCATGTGCTGGTTACAGTCATCATCAAATGAGATGATCTGAGCCGGGACTTTCCTGCGTCGTCTGGGCTGACCCCCAGGCCTCTTGCCGGAGTCTGGGTCTGAGAAACAAAATTCATCAAGGTGTGTAGTGGAGCAGTATACTAGACGTCAGTGTTGACACTGTTCCTGCTAGACGCCAGGATCCACAGTGCGTCTACTAGACGTCAGTGTTGACACTGTTCCTACTAGACACCAGGGTCGACACTGTTCCTACTAGACATCAGGGTCGACACTGTTCCTACTAGACATCAGGGTCGACACTGTGCCTAAAAGACACCAGGGTCAACACTGCGCCTACAAGACACCAGGGTCAACACTGCGCCTACAAGACATCAGGGTCGACACTGCGCCTACAAGACATCAGGGTCGACACTGTGCCTACAAGACATCAGGGTCAACACTGCGCCTACAAGACACCAGGGTCAACACTGCGCCTACAAGACACCAGGCTCGACACTGTGCCTACAAGACACCAGGGTCGACACTGTGCCTACAATACATCAGGGCCGACACTGTGCCTACCAGACACCAGGGTCGACACTGTGCCTACAAGACATCAGGGCCGACACTGCGCCTAAAAGACACCAGGGTCAACACTGCGCCTACAAGACATCAGGGTCAATACTGCGCCTACAAGACATCAGGGTCAACACTGTGCCTACAAGACATCAGGGCCAACACTGCGCCTACAAGACATCAGGGTCAATACTGCGCCTACAAGACATCAGGGTCGACACTGTGCCTACAAGACATCAGGGTCAATACTGCGCCTACAAGACATCAGGGTCGACACTGTGCCTACTAGACATCAGGGTTGACACTGCGCCTACCAGACACCAGGGTCAACACTGTGCCTACAAGACACCAGGGTCAACACTGCGCCTACAAGACACCAGGGTCAACACTGCGCCTACAAGACACCAGGGCCAACACTGCGCCTACAAGACATCAGGGTCAATACTGCGCCTACAAGACATCAGGGTCGACACTGTGTCTACAAGACATCAGGGTCGACACTGTGTCTACAAGACATCAGGGCCAACACTGCGCCTACAAGACACCAGGGTCAACACTGCGCCTACAAGACATCAGGGTCAATACTGCTCCTACAAGACATCAGGGTCGACACTGTGCCTACAAGACATCAGGGCCAACACTGTGCCTACAATACATCAGGGTCAACACTGCGCCTACAAGACATCAGGGTCAATACTGCGCCTACAAGACATCAGGGTCGACACTGTGCCTACAAGACATCAGGG
>CABFWB010001744.1:0-102404 GCA_902151455.1 Timema bartmani | reverse complement strand
ACGATTATATTTTATTCAGTTAAATATTTCTAAAAACAATAAACTAATAATAAAATAGTTAATCATATATAAAATAAATTACAAATATTTTATCTTTACCAAGTAAATACGATGCCTTTATTAAAAGGTATTAATGCATGCACTATACTACACATCATAGATAACATTCCAAAACAAAGAATAGGTACTTTTAATATATGTTTAAAATATTGTTTCGAATTGGGTAAAAAGAAATTGTTAAAAGTAATGAAATAATGTGAGAAAACTTAAGTTTAAGTTATTTTAAATGTAAAATATAACATGTAATTAAAAAACTTAACATTCATAACAAAACAGTGTTCTTTTAAAAGTGTTGGTAACCTAAAACCTAAACATATGATTTTTGAACTGTCATCCAGGTAAAGACCTATCGTGAATGAATTATATCTACCTGCATTTGCGGGGAAGGAGACTGGTAAACCATTTAGGAAACCCCCTACCCCCAGCAAAACCGACCAGTATTTGAACCCTGATTTCCCCATCATCAGCAAGCCAGTACAACACTATAGTGACGCCTTAGACCATTCAGCCACTGAAGTGGGTAAGTTAAAATAATTTAAAAAGAATCGTGCATAGCGCGACATTGTCATAGATTTCCTCTTGTTTGGACGAGTTCCCGCGAAGGTGTTAAGACGAATTGACCGCCCCCCCCCTCCCTCCAAGCTTGCAATGGAGATCCTCACTAGGTCATGGGTGACCTCTGACCTATTTCATATAAAATATTATGAAGCTATGCTCTGCTAAACACAAAGTGGTAATTCCTTGCATTATTTGATATTAATGATTTGAGAGCTAATAATAATGTATAGGGTTTTATATCATACAATTAATAACAATAATGTACTCACCGGCAACTGTTGATGTGATGAGAGGTTCAGAGCGAGTCAAATTGGGCATGGTAGGCTCATTCTGCCCACTAGCACGGTTCAACTCCAGGTTGTCAATGCCAATGGCAAAAAGAATGGAACCGAGTCCTGCACAATGCAACCAGTTTGAAGTAATTTACCTTGATGGGTAATAGATTAGCTAAGTTCACATGTTACCTTGATGGGTAATAGTTTAGGTGAGTTCACATTGATACATGACAGTTTTTATTTAAAATATGCTAACCTGCTGCCATGACAGGTAACATGCTGCTTTTTTCCTGGTCCACAAGAAAACTCCAGTCCTCATAGAATGTGTGTAGATGGGCCGTGTTACCCAGCATGCAGTGCAAGTATCGCTCTAACGAACGCTCATTGAGAGCGGAGCGTAGCCAAGCTCGTCCGCGTCCCGCATCTGTCCACACATTCTTCAGCAAGAGATAGCGCTCGTACTCATGGCGAGTGAGATGCTCACACACATAGTGCCAAAACACTGTCACACAAAGAAACACACGCTCACTTGACTAGAACAACTTTTATCAAAGAAACATACAGACTAATAATGAGATATATTTACCTGGCTGCTCTTGGTTCGGACCTCGGCCGATATGAAGACTGCTCGAGACAATCTCCGTCACTTGTCTGAACAAACCAATCAGACACAGTATTAGATTACCAAGTCAAGTTTAGATAAAACGTGTCACTATTAGACCCATTATAAACAAGCAAATACCTGAGCGTAGAGCTGCTCTTGACGAGTGGTCGCGACCTCAGACCATGGCAAAGAGCCGCCTCTAAGAGAGCGCAAAGCACGGCCACATGCTGGTCAGCCTCTGTGGCCAGTTCTGTTCGACCCCCAAACCTGATCTGGCATCGCTTCACTGCCTCGAGTAGCTCTGAGAGTAGACGCTGACGACCCTCAGAGCGCAGAGCGTCCGTACCAGATAATGGCATAACGGCCGACATCATGTTCACTGCCTGACAAAACAGTATTCATACACTTCTGATTTATATAGTATTACTGCCCTTAACTAACTTGTGCCTCCTTGTATCGAGACCATTTCTACACTCAGACACGATGGCTGATATTTGAAATAAGTTAACTTAAAACGGTCAGATGAGAGGACTATTTAGTTGGATGAGAAATTGTGGCCAACCTGCTTCAATGGCCGGGTGGTCTAATGCACTGCTCTCACAGTATACTAGACTGCCGATTACGGGGATATTAAGGTTTGAATCTTGGTCAGGTGTACTGAGGGTTGTTTTTCAAAAATGATTTTCTGCGCAAATGATGTTATACTTTCTATAAATATAACCTTCCTAATCCCTAAGACGTAATTAGTACATAAGCAGAGTATATAGCTTTAATTGGTTTTTAGATGTGGTGCTAAGAAAATAAAAAGTTGATTATCTCTGATATGAGGTCGTTGGGACAAAAACATGATAACCATCAAAGCTTTAGACGGGATATTGTCACTATTTAGATGTCTGTAAAATCCTGAGATCTACCTATAAAAAATAAATAAAATATTCATCGATATTAACTATCCTCAAGGTCTTGACTAACTATAGAAACAATTTTTATCTCAAGAGGTAAGATACTAGAAATCACACCTTTTCATAAAACGAGAGTTATCATGTTTTTGCCCCGACCCCTTATTATGTGCAGTGTTACCATTTCAACTTTGGGATGAAGGTCCACTGGCCAGCTATCACAGCGACAAGTTGGTCCAATACACCGACTGATCCATCCTTAACCTGAACATATAAATTGTGATAATCATGAGTTGAGGTCTATGTTGCGATCTACAATGTTTTTTACAACAGATGTATCAAATGGAATAATCACAAGTTGTTAAAAGTTGGGTGAAGAGTGAGCTAAAGTGTGCTTCTAACATACAGGCACACCCTAGTGTCTAAAATAGGTGTATATGTAATTTAGTTTAATTGCATGATATGCTTTTAAAGTTTTAAAATTATAAATTGTACTTATCACGCATTAAACATGGAATTGAGTAATATTGAGTGTTGTACACAAACAAAGCCAGCATTCTTTCAGAGCATGTAAAACCCACACTTAGAAATAGCATCCATGCCCCAGCCGGCCAGCCCCAGACATGTTTCAACTCACTCATGAGTGTGTGCATTGAACAAGAATTTGATTTTTAGGTTAATTACAATGATATGATTGAGGAATGTGAGTCAATAACACCTGCAGGAGAGCATCTTCTCACTATCTAAGACCATAATACCCCCAGAAAAGTTTTGTCTAATTCTCTAGAACAATAACACCTGCAGGTGAGCATTATCTCATTCTCTAGGACAATAACACCTGCAGAAGAGTGTTGTCTCATTCTTTGGGCCAGGAAGAGGAACAAACCGTAATCTCTTTCAGTTAGCTTGTCATGAATCTCACTTTTAAGACTATATTTTTATGTCACTTTTGGTTGTTGATTAAAAAAAACCACACGGGTGTAGATAATCTTTATTTTAATTTGTCATGTGAATACTAGTGTAGAGTGGTAGAGGAAAAAGGAGGAAACGCGAGAGAAATTGAGGAGCGAGAGAAATTGAGGAGAGAGAGAGAGAGGCATGTGGAGGCCTTTTACAAAAGTGTTGGAAGTCTGGCCTGGAGAAGATATGTGCTGCAGAAGTGCAAAGAAGTGATGTACTGTCCCAATATTGCAGTATGCATCAGAGACCTGGGTGATGAAGGAAAGGTAATAACAAGCATGGACAGGGTGAGAAAGAAAGAGAGAGAGTGAAGGAGGAACCCCTGCAAGATAGGATAGAGAAGGCGAAATTGAGGTGGTTTTCGAACATGTGAAGAGGATGGATGAGGGGAGGATTCCAAGGAGGATGCTACGAAAGGAGGTGGAGGGCAGGAGGCCAAGAGGAAGACCCAGGGACAGGTGGATAAAGGGAGTGTGGAGAGTAGTGTATTGGGCTTGCGTGGAGAAAGAAAGGTGGTTTGGAAGACAAAAGTAAATGGAGAGACTTATGTTTGAGACAGACCTCAGATGATGATGATATGAATACAAATAATATCTACCAGGTTATATCTATGACCTTGGGCCTTCTTACTTCGGGGGGNGGGGGGGGGGGGGGGGGGGGGGGGGGGGGGTGGGGGGGGGAGTTAATTCTGTAAAGCAAACCCTAGTAGTGAAGAGGGCGGTATCAGTATTATTGACAACATTGTTCTACTACTGTGTGGCTTATAAAATTGAGAAAATTAAGATTCTAATGTAATAGCAAATGGAACAGTAACCAGGTTAGATAGAGTCATCCAAGTAATTCCCATATTGAAGGTTAGGTCAAGCTAGTTTGGAAACTAACCTAATAATATAGGCCTAATTATAACGTACATTATTTGACTTTACAATATATAGCCTATTGTTACTTTATTTTGATATTTTACTTGTGGTGGATAGCTGTTGGTGGGTGTGTCTGCGTAGCCCCCTATATTTTCAGTTCAGTTCTAATGCAGCCTTGTGTGAGTTTATAGGATGTAAAATTGTTAGTGGATGTGCAGGAGTGTTTTCCTTTGGAAAAGAAAAGTATAGCTAACCATTTACAAGAAATTCATCTGCTGCAAAAGAGATTGAAGTGTAATCGCTGCAAAAGATTTTTTTTTATTCGATAATTAAATTTTACATGATCCAATGAGCTAAAGCTCACTCATAGGACTATGGATTTACAGAAAATGAAATGTTACATAAGTTTAAATTTTAAAAGATTAAAAAGACATTATGGATATTTTATTATGAAATAAAGTTAAATAAATCAAAACAAAAAAAAATATTTTTTTTTTAGCAAAATACACAAAACATAAAAGACAGCAGTACCATTAGAATTTTACAGATAAGGTAATTTTGAAAAATGTGTGATAATATTGATGAGTACATTTTATCATTAAATGGAAGATAAACACTAATAATAGAAATAAGTGTGTAAAAAAGAAAATATAACATTAGTAAATAATAAATATGAAAGTAGTTTGAGATAAAAATAAAAGTTGAGGAAAATTAAACAATATTACAATAGTAAATAAATAATACATGTAGGTACATACGAAGAAATAATAGATTCTAAATTGTTTACTGAGAAAAGATTAATTTATTTGTATAATTGTGAATGAAGGCAAGTGGATAGGATAAGACTTAAATGAAGTATTTTATAGTATTGAATAATTTTACAGATTTTTCAACAATATTTATTCCTGCATCACTTAGGTGAGTTTGGGTTTGAAGTGTTCATAATGGCAAAAGTTTTTAATAATCTTAATACCGTGGGATTCTTCTCATTTTTTAAGTGTAACACTAGTAGCCTCCAGTATTAAGCCTATGGTAAATTTTATTTTCAAATTTTTTTTAGGAAAATACCTCTAAAAAGGTAAATTTTTAAGTTTTGTCTTTTCAAATTTTTATGGTCGAGTTAAAAATGGCAAGATCTGAAGATCTAGCCTACCTACAGGTAGGCTACTTGGGGATTGTAATATGTAATACATCATGTAACTTGCTTTAGGCCCTAAATAAATATTAAAATAATTGACAAAAAAATACTAGCCTATATTTATTTTGCATTTAATGAGAACTTGGTCGTTTTTTAAAACTTGCTATATCCCATGCGGAAAAATGCCAGATCTGGCCCGGAACTGGAATTGGCCAGATCTGACCTAAATCTGGGTATGTCTGACCGAGTTCTGGCCAGATATGATTTTTCCACATGTGTTAGTTTAGGTGGTTTTTATGTATGTGTAAGCATGTATGGTAAGTAGGCTATAGGTATGAATGCTTTCATTTATTTTATTTTTATGCCCAGCCTCCCAAATCTTTCACCCTCTTTTATAGTAATTTCACATAGTATAGATTTAACACCCATTTTCCTTATCCCGCCCTGCCAGCGATCCCTAAAATCCTGAGGAATACTTTTTTTTTTTAATTGTAAACTTGTCTTTGTAATCTTTTAATCCGATTTGTTCCTACTAATGTCTGCTGATAACCTGTAGAATTTGTAAAATGAGCCAATGGCTCCTTCAAAAACAAATAATTTCATTGGGCAGGGGGTCCAGTTCACCCCATCATTTCTGATCAAACTTGTCCTACAAGATAATAACCTTGAGCCTAATTTAGTTTATACGCACATAATATGTATAGACTAGTAAATTTAAAAATAAAATTAATAACCATAGTATTTGCATCATTCATGTGTAGCAATTAAAAATTAGCGTTCTTACCTGAGCTGTCAAAACACTTTGGGGATCAGCTGTTTAGGAAGTTGAATTGGTAAATTTAAAGTTTTAGCGGCGCAAACGGCGTAAAATTAAATACTAAATACGAGTGAAAAAATAATAGATTTTGGAAGATGAAATGAACAGATGTAACGTTATTACCTGTTAGTAGGATCTATATGAATTATGAAGTACGACTTACATCAAATACTCCCCTATCCCTGATCTTCCACAGATCAATTTAACAATTTCTTTCTATACTGTAAATTGAATAGACTTATTACTAGTGATGTGCTCACTCGAATAGAAATAATCGAGAAGCTCGATTGTTCTTGGAATTTATTTGTAAAAATTATTAACATCGTCATCATCATCATATCAACAACAACAACAATTACTATTTCCAGATTGTGACCAGGTCATTTCAAAGTAAAATGCTTCCATCTTCCTCTAGTCTTCCACCATTCTTCCTTCTTTAATTGCCTCCATTCTTCTTCTCTAGCTTGCACACTTTCTGTTATCTGTTCCTCCCATCTCTTTATTAGTCTCCATTAAGGTCTTTTTCAACATACTTCATCTTCATAATTCTATTTAGTATTTTTTTTTCCATCCACACTACACGCCCATACCATCTCAGCCTTGCTTCCTCTACTATCTCATGTACTCCTGTACCCCAACTATTTCCCAGATAACTTCATTCCTAATCTTGTTTATCCTCGTGACAGGTAGCATGATCCCCACAAACTTTATTCCCATAGTTTCCACTTTCCTAGTTTCTCTTACATTTAATGTCCATGTTTCTGCTGCATGTGTGACAATGGGTACAAAGTACGTCATGTAGAAACCCTTCCTTACACTTCAAGGGCAATTCTCTTCTCCATATCAAGTCTCTTACACACCTATAGAACAACTCTCTCTGCTGTCCTCTTCTCATTAAATCCTCTTTACTTCCACCTTTCTCCTCAATTACTTTTAGGAGATATTTTACTCTCTGTACTTTTCTCAGCTCTACTCCATCCAACTTTATAGCTTTGCTGGGCCTTATCCTCTTCCTTGACACTACCAAGGCCATGGTCAGGGGGTTGGGGGTTTAAACCCCCCGAATGGCTTTATTTATAGTTCAAACAATATAAAAATTAAGGTACAAGTACAAATTAGGGGGCTGTGTTACCATAAAAATTACCTCAGAAAGCTTCTAGAGGTGTTTAATATTTAGAATTTGTCCTAGCTTTCGGTAGTTAGGGGGTTATTTTGCCATAAAAACACTTCAGATAGTTCCTAAAGGTGTTTAATATTTAGTATTTTCCCTTGTCTTCAGCAGTTAGGGGGTAATGTTACCATAAAAAACACTTTAGAGAGTTTCTATAGGTGTTTAAACATATACAGTAGCCCCATGACTTCTTTGGTGCTGACTGACATTTCACAGCTGACTTCTGACAGTCAACATTTAGGTATATACCTAAATGTTGACTGTCAGAAGTGACAACTGCTAAAGACATGTTTTTTGCAGATCATATGGTTCGGCGTAGGGATACATAATTTGGTCTGGTAGCTTTTCAAAGCCGTCAGAAGTCAGCTGTGAGCTGTCAGTCAGCACCACAAAAGCTAAAACTGAGGTATAGATTTTTTTCCAGCCTCTGGCAGTTAGGAACCTATGTTACCATAAAAAAAAAATTAGAGAGCTTCTAGAGGTGTTTAAATATATGGACCTAGATCTTTCCTAGCCTACGGCTACGGCTAATTAACTCAAATTAGCTACTGATAGTTTTAAATAAAGTGAATTATACTTACTAATAGGTTAAGATTAATTTACTTTATAAAATACTTAATTTTAATTTTAAAGTATTTTAATCAGTAAGCTGTGTTGCCATTAAAACAATTTAGAGAGCTTCTAGAAGTGTTTAATATTTATAATTTGTCTTAGCCTCCAGCAGTTTGGATTTAAGTTGCCATAAAAAAACACTTCAGATAGCTTCTAGAACTGTTTATCATTTAGAATTTTTTCTGGCCTCCAGCAATTTTGGGATGTGTCCACCAAATCCCCCCTGAAATTATTGGCTGGCTACGGCCTTGAACACAACCATCACTTAACACTTTGCCCTGCTAAATTTCATTCCACTCTCTTTAACTTCCTCATTCCACTCCTCTATCTGTTCCTGTACTTCTCTTTCATCTCCCCCATACAACCACGTCAGCAGCAAACATAGTAGTTTTCATTTTTCCTCTCCGAGTTTTCCTTCCACTTTATTCATGATAATTTTCATTACCATTACAAATAGTAGTGGGGAGATGGCACTCCCCTGCTTCACTCCATTTTATATTAATTTTGGAACCACTACATTCTCCCACTCTTCATCTTAACCCAACTCCTGTTACGCTCATATGTACTTTTCACTCCCATTACAACTCTTCTTTCAACTTCAGCCTCCTCCATCACTTTCAAAACTTTATTTCTATCTACGCTATCATATGCATTTTTCACATCTATAAATATCATTACTAAGTCTTTACAAAATTTATACTTGTCTCCATCAGCTGCCGTATGACAAAGATCAAGTCTATTGTAGACCTCTGTTCCCTAAATCCTTTGTGTTCCTCTCTCCACCTTGGTTTCATTTTATTTCTTATTCTCTTTTCCAGTATTTTCATCTTCCATAAATGTTTGTACACAGCGCCAGATTTACATATGTGGGGGGCCTCGGGGTGGCATACAGTGTGGGGGCCTCCATAAACTCATAGCATGTCCGAGGGAAGGTAAAAAATTAAGTAACTTTTTTATTTTACACACATTTTTTTATAGCAAAGTAAAATAAAGTAGGCTACATAAAGTTTTAATAAAAAACGCTTGATTTGGAACAGTCTATCTTACAGGCGCTGGGCATTTGTTGTTATGTTGGTCCAGTGCGTGTCAGGAAAACTTTTCAATTTGGAATACGGGTAATAATATGCAGTGCTATAAATAAATAAAAAAGTAGCAAGAACCAATATGTTAATATTTCAATATTATAATCAAAGGAGGCTTTTACAAATAAAAATCACCGTTAGCGTGGAGAGGTGATGGGAAAACGACAACAATATTTCCTTTTTTATAAACATGCAATAACTTTGTAAGAATTTTAGAGTAACAGAGATGCACTAAGTGTCTTTTACAGATACATTTTCACCAATAAACTGGGATCAATTTGGTAATTACTCGCTGGCTCGCCCACCAGTTTGGCCAGACAGTTGCTCAAACACACACTCTCGCTCGGTTGTCAGTCTTGCCGAACTCTTAACCCATTAGTGCATTAAAAAAATTTAAAACCATTCAATTACCATTCACATAGACAGGAAAAAGTTATAAAAAATATATTCTTGCAAAATTACCTGAGTTACAGCCCGTCCGATAAATCGTACGCTATGCACTGGGTGTACTTGTATGTGTTATTAAGATACTGTGCAATCAAATTTACTGCACAATACCTTATTGTACTACAACATGATTTATTATTTCTTTTTTCACAACAATGGTCGATTAACATTGGGATGAAAACCAATTTGACACTTCAAACAAATAAATTTTGATTTGCCTGAGCAGTGAGCACATCTACGTTCAGTTAAGTTCGGGACCGGCCAGTGATTAGTTTTATCGTAACGAACATCGTGTAGACGTGGTTGTGGCACAGATCGTCCTTGATGAGATGGTGTTCCAAATCTTCTCAGTGAGGTAAGACATACATTCCACCAAAACTTGAGAAGCTGGCGAGTTGAATTATCCACAGAAAGCAGTTTTCTACTTAGAATCCACGCATTGACTACAGTGGCGTCAAAGAAATAAATGAAAATCGACCCCCACCATTTGCGCTGTCTCATGTGTGTTCTATTTGTAACTATGTTTTGGTCCAATAAGTCGACACCTCCCATTCCTATGTTTTACTTTGAAAAAACTGTCATCTATTGAACTTGCACCTTAGCTTTGTTTGGTCTTGACCATCGACTAATTATTATGAGCAACAAATTTTCACAGTTTATAGCGGCTATCGTTACGCTATTATCATACCAGCGTACCAGCATAATATTTTCTGGTGTACGAAAATCAAAGGCGCCTTTTCCTTCATTCTGTAACTTTTTATTATTTTTCAGTAGACATAGATCGATTCTATCCGCTTTAATTGTGCCTATATCACACATTCCAATCTCAGAAAAGTGTTTTATCAACGGCACCGAAGTAAAATAGTCATCCATATAAACTTTATGTCCACTATAACTAGGAACATCAGCCTTTCCAAGTAAGTGCATTACATAACCTCCTAGACCAAACTTACTGTATCTATTTACATCTTTCCCAGTTTAAATATCAAATACAACCATACATCCACTCGAGGATAATAATGCCCAGTTTTTTTAGCTTAATCTTATTGACTTTCCCTTTATGAATTGCTTAGTATAATGCTTGTCGAAATACAGAATCATACTTTCATCGACTTAAAGGTGTTCATCTATACATGCATGAAAATTAATATCGTTGTGCTCACAGGAGGGTGGAAATAGCTCAAGGCCAAAACGAATTGAGAGTACCCCCCACCCCGGGCCCATTTTACAGTTCCCTGTACTGTTACTATAAAAAAAGTGTTTCAAGTTGTTAAGTTTTATAGTGTGTTGTAGTTGCCCAAATAAAAGAACGTGGGTATACTAGTAGAATGAATACTACTAGGCATCAAAATGAATAGGCTCTCATTGTTGTCTGGGTGCATAGCGTCATATAAATCGGACACCAAAGATTCCCCCCTTTGTGAATGATGCCAAATATTTTTTTCTGTGTGATTGATATGTACATATACGTTTGGTATAGTGTAAAAAGACATTTAAATTTAAAAAATATGTAAATACTTAATACAAAAAATAAAAATAAATTATTATGACTTACCCTCAGTGTGTAACAACAAAATCGATGTTTGCCATTTTCTTTGATATACACTGCTACACAAAAGACGTAAACTCAACTGCCAGTTTCACTGTAGTTCCACTTTTCTAAAACCCTATAGCTAATATTAGTACCAACATATTATGATAAAACTCAAAATTTCCCCCACACCTTAAGTTTATTCGCCCATGTCCGATTGATCGGACGCCACGAACTAATGGGTTAAGGTACCTTTTCTTGGATCACATCACATATATTTATATTATGTCGATATAATATTCCACAATTGACACTTCTACACCTAGTATTCTAATTAACTACTTCATTAAAACACAAACTGGTATGCACCACGAACACAACAGACATATGAATTTCAACGTTTCTTGAGAGTAACTGACTAAATTTTTCAGAACAACAAATCGGAAAACAAAAATAGTTGTATCAAAGGCACCGCTGAGACTGCGATGCTGTCAGCCGGTTCATGGAAACACTTTGAGAGAAATCACCACAGTACGCCGAAAGTGAGGACAATGTATTTGTAGTTATTGCTCAAAATGGTAAATGATCAACACGGACTTTCCTACTAAATCTTTCAAGTGTCGGTAGGATGTTATGTTAGACACAAAACAAAAAAGCATTTACAAGAGAAAATTAACGTTTATTTTCCCCTTTATTTCGAGGGTTTGTGGGGGCCCCTTTATGTGGGGGCCCTGGGGCGATCACCTCGATTACCCCCTCTTAAATCCGGCCCTGTGTGTACATACATTTTTGTCTTACTTACATTCACGTTCTGTTCCTGCATTTCTGCATCCAATTCTCCTTGGCTTCCCGCACCACTCACTTCTCTATTTTCTTCTTCTGTTTCCTGATTCTTTTTCTTAAAAACTCCTTCTGAATGTTTTATTCTTCTCCTCAACTACATAAATTCAACACCTATTATTTAACTACTATATTTCCTTGAATCCAGATATGAGGAATAATAAACCTTATTAGTTGATATATTCACCATGATATTATTATATTAACCATTTTCTCCAATCGAGTTCATTTTTCAATGATAGTCACTTTGCTACATTAAAACCATTTTTAATGATAGTAATACAATTTTATCAGTGACCGAATCTAAGGCAACAGAGTACCAAGAACTAAATTAGCATTTGTATAGAGAAAGGCGGGAAAATAGCTATTAATAAAAAATATATTAGTGTAGTAAGCTAAGGTTAAAAAGTCCTCAAGACTCAGAAAAAACACGTGATTGAGACTAAATAAAACCCACACTACTGAATTTTAAAGAATGTAAAGACATAATAAATAAACACTTTTTTTTTGTATCCATTTGAACTGATGTCTTTGATACTCATAAATTTGAGGTTTATATTTTCTATATAATAATTGGCGTTTGCGTCCTTTTTAAACTGTAAATATGCTGATTTTTTCCCACTTAATTCAATCTTAACGTCACAACAAAGAACCATTCAATAGGCACCATACATTGGTGAACAATGTAGGCCTACTGGTAGTAACAGAATCATGAAACAATAGTGAATACCATTGTTGAAACAAGAAGCAGGTGGTAATTATTTATTGAGGTTTCACTTGTGTTTAAGCTTTGTTTAATCATATTACCTTCGATACAATGAATCAAGTAAAAAAGAGTCAGGATGTAAAATAAGAGTTGTATTTAGGAATATTCTAATTGATACACCTACAAATATAACATTTTACAATTTTTCTGGTAGGCCTGAATAAATAAGTGAATTCAAGAAGCCAAATGAAAGAATGATTAAGTTAATATTTATATATAAGTTTTAATTAATACTAACTATTTCTAAAATATCATTAAATTAAAAAACTAGGTGAATAAACCAATCAATTTCAATATTTTGCTTTTTGTAGAAAAACTAAGATATGCTTGGTAGTCCCAACATAAGATAGCAGATCACCATGGTGCTTAGAAATTTCAAAGTTGTGCCTCATATTTATACAAATAGTTACTAACACATATCAAGTTTCGCTATTTTTAATTTGTAGAGCATGGTTTAGTATATGCATAAATTTATATTACAAGGTGTTAAGCCTACACACGTCTGCCCTACAATTTCAGAGGTTATACAAGTTGAGTTTTCACTTTAACTCAGGTCGTATGATTAATAAACAATCCCTTTTTAAATGATTGATTAGAATCATAACAAGGGTTAACCTTTAAAACCACAATATCTAATTATTTTGTATAGGTACATGGAATGACCCATTCTTTTACGTCACAGAGTCTTAGTACTAATTCTTTCCATCAGGAGCGTGCCTTTTACGCGAAAATGGTTTCTTCTGGTAGTTGACCATCTGAAAATTCTCTCTGGTTCTGACATTCCACTTCAATCAAAGATATAAAACTTTTAGACCTCGTTAGGTAAGTGTAATCTCATTTATGAATCTTTTAACATCTAATCTAACTTAAAACTTTGTTAATGTTATGAAACTTTTTGTGAAACTAGATAGTGCTATAAATTCAAGTGCATAGTCGGAAAAAGTGTCATTTTAATCTTGGTTATTGGTTTTTACAGTTGGAGATGGGGCGACGACCAGCAAGATGGTAAGCTAGTAAAAGTTTTTATCTATAAGAAAAATAAAAGCATTACCTAGTATTTTTAATATATTTAAAATTATTTCAAAATGTAATTTTACAATAACTTTTGTTGGACTCCTGTTATGGTTAGCTTCGTTTGCACATCACACAAGATTAATTTCTCATGGGGGTTAAGCCACTTCTACAGACAAGGTGCGTAATCCTTATGTTGTGTATTTATCTAATAATTGTTCAGATAGGTGCCTAATATTTTTAGCTTCACAGAAATCTATATACTTGCGCCAAGCTCTAGAACATTTTCTTTCAAAGGCAGCGTTTAATTGGGTATCACATTTGTGATATTGTTTGCTTCACAGATTACTTCTATGTGTGCCTAGCTCTAGAATATTTAATTTCAGAGAGTTTATAATAATACTTTACACCGTGTCTTACTACCCATTTGGATTATACACTTAAGTTTTAATTACTCTAATAGGCCTGGAATTGGGAAGGTTGAATAAAGAGAAAGTGAACCCACAATTTTGTGGAGGTAGAATGGAAAACCATTTAGGAAAAATCACTCAAGTTCGCCCGAGCGAGATTTGAACCCTTGATCACCCTGTCCTCGACAGTCTAGCTCAATGAAACTTGCGCGTTAGCTAACTATATCACTGAGCCGGGTTCAAAGAGTTTAATTGGGTTTTGTTTCCTATTTTCTCATTGGTTGGCACGTTCACATGGTTATGGATACAAACTGTGACGTGATTTCCGTATCTAAGCACTAAGGATGCAGTCCTTACGGACTTTATAGATGGGATACACTCTTGAAAGTCGGGAAAGTTAAATGTTAAAAATATTAATTTTAAACTTTATTCTTAAACAAAATTTAGAGATTATGGTTTTATTATCGGGCTTTAAAATAGGCTACCTTGATTAGATTTGGCTCTTAACAACATGAGATGGTTCTATATTATTAGTACTATTACCACAAGTAATACCTAAAACATTTAATACAGGAAAAAATAGAACTTAGAAAAATGTTTAATAGCTGCCATTAAAAAAGTGACCATTGCAATAAAGGGAAGATAATTAAAATTTGTATCATTATCTGTCAAGGGTGTTCCTCGTGTGGTCAGAATAGCTTTGCTGCAAAGATAATGTTTTATCTTTATTTAAAAAAATTCTCACCTAATGCCGCTTTGCTCATGACAGATATTCAACTGGTGATATCAACATCTGTAGAAAGTTAAACTCCACGTTTCTGTTAGAGAAATATTTTATTTATTTAAAAAAAAATATTAGCTATATAAATTGAAAAAACACCTGCCCTTAACTTGTGTTTCCACCTTAAACCTAGATTATTTTATGTAGGCATACCTATTACTGATCAGACAGACATTTAAAAATACATTAGCCCAAGCATTGAGTAGAAATTCTTATTAATTGTATTGCTAAAAGTTGGGTTTCAACACCCAAGACATGGCCCTAAATAATTAATACTCTACTTTCTCAAAATGCCATGAATTCCACAGCGTTTAACTCTCACACGAGTTGCTATAAACATAGAGAATATGAACAAATCCAAACATATTCTAGAAATGTTTTGATTGTAACTTATGAACATATCTGGAATATAGTAGGTCCAATCACTGTTACCAATATGAGTGTTGGAAGTAAACTCTCTCTGCTAATGTTTTACTATAATTAATTTGAGAATGTGACTGGTATCGACATATTTAGTAAACATTTCAAAGTTTTTGTATTTCCCAAAGTTTGTCTTGTAACTTACGAGATTTAACCATCTTGTATCTTAAAAGCCTTCAGAAATAAAAGTGGCAACATTGCTCAAGTAAGTGTGGACAAATGACAACAGGGTTGTATGTATCCTGTATGTTCCAGCTATCGCTACTGCAAGAACAAGCCGTACCCCAAGTCCCGCTTCTGTCGCGGAGTCCCAGACCCTAAGATTCGGATCTTTGACCTGGGTAGGAAGAAAGCCCGCGTCGAAGATTTCCCTCTGTGCGTACATCTTGTTTCTGACGAGTATGAGCAGTTGTCTTCGGAGGCTCTTGAGGCTGGCCGCATTTGTGCCAACAAGGTGACTTATTTGTTCCAATATTATAGTAGTAATTTGCAAACACCTCACATTGATATTTAAATTAAAACAAAACTTTTTTTTGTTCATAAAATTCTTTGTTTATGCTCATAAGCACAAACAATAATCAAACTAAAGCTTGATCAACACATTCGCCAAAACTAGAAAACAAAATCTGCTTGAGTGGCACAGCAATTCACTTGCTGTGTGTTGACCCAGCAATGCTAACTTAAAACAGCTGATAATAAACCTATTTTACTTGGGGTCGGTGAACCGAAGACAAAAAATTATAAAATTATAGATCAAAGCTTGGATTCAATTACAAAATTTCCTGTTTCTTCAACAGGCAGGTTCATCACATGGTGCCTTTAAAACAAAAAATAAAAATACTGTATTGGCTTGAATATAAGACGATAGTTTTTATTAAAAATTGAAAGCAAAAAATAAGGGGGGGTCTTATATTTGCAGCCTAGCATCTTATCATGTTAATTTCAACTTACTTTTTGTGTAAAGATGTTTGTATTGCATATTTCTAACTAAAGCTAATAAATCTAGCATAAAACATGTTTTTACACACGTAAGAAACTATAAAAATGTATTTTACTATCGTATTTCACATATAAATTATGGTCATGGCATAGTTACTTGCATTATTAATTTCAAACTTAATTTTTGTGAAAAGTTGCATATATTATTTATTAAAGTTAGTAAATCATGCATGATAACATGTGTACCTAGTCACCACTCCTCCTCACCTTCTCAGTTTATCATCGGTCCACGGCAGTCAGTTTGTTTGGTAGAGCATCTCGGGGTTACTTAATATTATGGTGGGGGTAGAGGACGTCGCCGATTAAATAAGTGGAACTTGTGAAGTAGAAGTTTTAAGTTTTATTATGGAGAAACATTTAAGACATTTGCACTAGGTTACTTAAGGTAAAGATGAATCAGAATACGTATTACATGAAAATTATAAATAATTAATGCAGTGGGCCTTTAGCCACATGGTCTAGTTCTCCTCCCACCCATCTCTACGCACGCGTTTATCCACACGTATTAGAACTTTACAATACACGTTCTTTCTACTCGCGTGCTGACCGGGAAGTGCCTTCCGTCTGACGCTTCCCTTCTACTTAGGGTCAAAAACAGACGCTTAATCGGGGGTGCTGATTGGCTAGCAGTTCGCGCCAAACCTTCCCTTTCCACTGTGAGGCCACACGTGCAAGACACAGGTGCACCTCACAGCTTCCGGGTACTGATAAGATTAAAAAGCAAGTGAAAAGTAAAAGTAATAAATTTAGATGAAGCTAAGATTCCCACAAAGACTTTACGAAAATGAATAATACCAGATTTAAAAGTTAAAGGCCGAAAAATGAAGTTAATGATTTGAAATTTAAAACAAATATTGCTTACAACTTTGGTTAAGATTTAGACAACTTATGATTAATATTAAACCCCACACTTAGATATGATTAAAACATTTGATTCTAACCTAGAGCTTAAATTAGGCCTAGACAAATGGAAAACAATAAGGTGTTATAAATTTAGTACTTCAGTATGATCCTTTTAACAGTAAATAATGTCAAACTAATTTAGTTATTTAAAAGAAATGGTCTAGAGCCCTGACCACTTTACACATGTTTTCACACAAATACTAACTCACAAACTTTATTTTATTGTAGTATTTCACGTGTAAAAATTTAAACATAAACATTACATTAAAGTTATTTTTCATTTTGGTCATGGAAGAACAGCAGCGGTGTGGTATTCTGACATTACATCTGAACGCGCTCTAAGAACTGATCTTGGTGAGCGCTTAGTAACATGATGTTGCTGCTGTGTAGCGACTAGTTGCACGAATCAGTGTTTAGTAATAGTTTCTTTTCTCCATGGTGCGTGACATCAGCTGCCTGATGATAATTTGCTGTATTCATTTGTTTTTTGTGTGAATTAGTTACAGCAACATAAAATAATATAGTGTAGTGCAGTTTTAATTACAGTATATTTTTACCTGTACCACTGGTGCCTGATAGGGTAGAAAAATGCGCCACATCATCAAAACAGATAAACAAATGTGAAAATGAATAAAATAGGTTAAGGGTCGGCTTACATTTGAGGCCTTTATTTTACTCGGCCAAGGGAAAAATAGGAGGGTCATCTTATATTTGAGGCCGTCTTATACTCGAGTCAATACAGTAGATTGAATGTCAAAGATTACATGCCCGCTACACTGTTGAAGACTACTCCACAGTTTCAACTTATTCAAGCAAAATAACACCATTTTCATTGACTTTTTACTTTTGAACTGTTAACTAAAGCTCACTTTGAAGTTAACCACTTTAAATTTATTTCACTTTTCTTCATAAAGTTAACAATAATATTTGCATAAAAAGAAAGTGAGACATAATTCGTTGTAAAGATTGTTTTTTTTATTATGCCCATGTGAAGGTAATAAATTTACATTGCAATAAAGTAAACTAGCGAATTGCGCTATGATTACGTAAACCCTTTTTTGGCTTCTAGTAAAAAAAAATTGTAATTTAATTATTTTTTTAATGTTGATTTTTGGCTAAAAAATTAGAAAAATGACTTCTGGTTTAAAAAAAATTGAAATTTTATTAGCCGTTGCACATCATCAGGTAACTTTTCCAATTACTTCACTATGATATTAAAAATTCATCCAGTCACAATAATCAAAATAGATTTAAAAACAAATAACAAACCATCAAATGGTTTTTTATATATATATGTATATATAAAACAATCAAATTGTTTTGTGTGTGTGTGTGTTTGTGTCTGTGTCTTAAAACTTTGCCTACATAGCTAGCGCTTGTCAACTAAGACGTGATGAGGAAACTCAAATCAATTTTAAACAAACCATCGATAATACTTAGTTTACTAGACAATTTTAGTGATGGCGAACTGAGTTTTAATTCGTGAAACTCCACAAAATATCTAACTTTTGAATAATATCAAGTAAATTATTATCTTTGATTAGATGTTCCTAGATCATTGTTTTTGAAATAAGAATAAAGATGCTTGTTTAATTATCACCAATTTTTTACACTTGTCTATCATGGCGGCTGACTTTTACGGCATTTCATAAGACGTGTTTATTGGTTAGATTTTTACTAACATGTTAAATGTGTTTATCATTTCTTTATAAAAGCAACAGTTTGTTGTATATTTGTCCTTTGATTTCTTTCTATATCTCTACTTTATAATATTCTCTTTTCTATATATCATTGTGAAAGTAAAAGTGTCACATTTTAGAAGCTAGCCTGTTAATAAAGTCCAATCACAAAGTATTTAGGGGAGTAGGGTTTGAATGAGACTGGGATTTTCACTAACGATTATCATTTGTCATAATAACAATTAACTTATCTTTGTTTTTATGAAACTTTCAAAGTCAACCTTGTTATGCTAAAGCAATATTTGTGACAAAAAAATAAATTCCTTAGCAATTCTGCAACCCTTAGTAGATTTGAAGTCAACAAAGGTGTTTTGTAAATAAAAGATAATTTGTTAATATTACAAAATAAGTCTGCCATAATTATTACTTTCTTCATTCATGATAAAATAAATACCACTTAACAAAAATTCTATCCAGAAGCACTGAAAAACTGGGGGTCGTCTTTGATTGGGGTAGATTCGATACTTTAGTACATTCACTCAATGGATGTTTTCAAAATATGTATAATGATGTGTTGTGACACAATTCATTACATCGATTCAAACACTTTCTATAAATGGGTTATTTCAAATTTTGTCTGCTTGCTTCTGACTGTAAAGCACATGCATTTTCAAATGCTTATGTGCATTGATTTGAGACGGTTGGTTCTGAAATTTGATTGGTTCTCCTGTGCTGAACATCTAGGGCAGTGAGGATGCAGTAGAAATTAGTTGAACTTAAGCGGAACAGCTCGTGCCGATAAGGTGGAAATCTTGTGGTGGCTTAGATCTCATCATGTGACTAAGTTTCTGTTCTGCGCTAGTTTTTTGGTGAACTTGTGAATCCATAGTAAGACACACCTGCTTAACCAAGGTGGGTAACATACATTTAAATGTAGCCACAGGTGTGGTTAATGATAAGTGAAATTCGCCACACCATGTAAGAATTGATAAATTGAGAAACAACACTGTTTGAACAAGTTAATTCTACATATCTACACTTTGACTACTCATTTATAACTGCCTCAGATGCAAATGATCAAAACTGTCCTAGTTAAAAATGTATGACATTTTAATGTGAAATTTGACTATACTTTAGCTTCTAATGCCGCTATGCCCATGACAGATATTCAACAACTGTTGATATCATGCGAAGAAAATTGAATTCTTTATGTTTCTTCTGGAGCAATATTTGATTTAATTTGGCCAAAAATTTTTTTACTATTAAAACTGCAAAAACACCTTAACTGGTGTTCACTATATCCTCACTTTAAGTTAATTATTAAACACAGACAATCCTCTCTCACTAGTTTGCTAACTTATATGGGCCTAAGCAGAATACACTTGTTTGGGGTTTGCCACTAAGCTCTTGTACTCTTGACAGCAATATTTGGGCGAGTCCTGCACTGTCTCTTTCTGTATTACAAAGGGACGCAACGTGTAATACATTGTATAGAGAAAGGGATGTAGACAGAATATTTGGTTTATAAACCTGGTCAACCTACCATGGTGAAGCAGGTAGCCCCTATTGTACTATTGGTATTGCAAGGCTTCATGTGAGGTGCTTTAGAGTATCAAATATGGGTCAAATGTATACTAAATGAATGCTTTTTTCACACTATTTTGTTTTTGTCAGATTTCTCTAATCTCTGGTAATTTCCGAGTGTCATGAATCGCGATGAATTTGTAATTTTAATATTTCACAATTATTGACTTGTTTTTTCTCGAAACCTTCCTGTGACCCTCAGTAACATCCTTGCATCAATCTTACAATTGACTAGAATGCCGATGACAGGGTTCAAATCTCGATCGGGTGTACTGAGGTTTTTCTTAGATAGTTTACCACTTCATGCAAATGCAGGTACACTTTCTCTAAATCCAAACTTCCTAATCCTTAACTCATTAGTGTAATACACATGTATATAACCTAAACAGATAGTAAGACACAGTGATAATAAAAGACGGGAATGAGGACTCCTCGTTACAATTGCAAAAACCTCAATGGGGAGTATAAATTATTAGTGACTTCCACATACAAAATATGGGTGTGGTAATGTAGCTAACAAGAGCACAAATAGCCTACTGTATATTGATGTCACTCGGTGGTTTTCATACATCAAACCCTGATATGTCTAACTGCGTCATTCATACTCTTGATTCTATGTTACAGTATATGGTGAAGAATTGCGGAAAGGACCAATTTCACATCCGCATGCGGCTTCACCCTTTCCACGTTATCCGCATCAACAAGATGTTGTCATGTGCTGGAGCTGATAGGTGGGCTCATTGGCTTTTTGCAAGCTTTTAAATCTAAAATTGGCTTTAATATTTCTGATTTTAGCTTACATTTGGATACAAGATTCCTACATAGATTTGAGTAGTAGTTTCAAGGTCATATGGACCTTACATTTGGTGGAAAGTATCATGAACAAGTTGTACATTAGTAGTTTTATGAAACAAATGAAAAGTGGTGCTAAACGGCCGTGAGGAATTAAAACATTGACGGGAGAATAGAAGGGTATGGCCTACAAACTTACTGCTGAGTAAACATATACGTCATGGCCAAGTTGTGCTTTTCAAGTCAAGTGTGCCTAACTAAGTAATTTTTGAATTAAAAATATTATGCTTGCTTTGAGGTGAAAGATTCGACTGTCGAATCCAGTAAAACACCGAATCCTCAAATCTCGAATACATGTCAGGATTTGGTGGATTCGAAGATCCGAGTGGCCCATTTCTATTTTATTTATTACATAAATATATTTAGAGAATATGAATCGAAAAGTTACAAGTTTTATATTTTTACTTTAAACTTTAAAATTCTGGTTGTACAAATTTGAAAATGTAATTTTTTTTATAAATGTGTTAAAAAGATTTTAAAAAATCATTAAAATTACTCATATTTGCATGGATGTTTACCTGTATATTTGAATAAATGGCCCTGCTGCCATATATAAACAATATAATATATTTTTCTAATGTAAAAAAACTAACAAATATATTCGATTCGAGTTAGCTTCGAATTGAAAAAGTGGACTTCGAACACCTCTGTAATTCAAACATAATTCCCCCCCTTTTTTATCATTGGCCAACATTCATGGATTTACTGTGTGTTTATACGATTGGTGATTAATACAGACTCCAGACTGGGATGCGCGGTGCTTTTGGCAAACCACAAGGCACAGTGGCACGTGTTCGCATAGGCCAACCCATCATGAGTGTGCGCACGAGCGACCGTCACCGCGCTTCCGTCATAGAGGCTCTGAGGAGGGCCAAGTTCAAGTTTCCCGGCAGACAGAAGGTAGCTAACTGTTAGTCTTGTCTTTCTGACTAGTGAAATTGATTACATGCTAGACTTGTTTTGATTGCCCATCTCTCAACCTAACATTCGTCTCTTATTAACGTCTACAGGGGTGATTTGGCACATTACCCCATTGCTACACATCAATTTGTGTCCAGGTTATTAAGTAGTTTTTCATTAGAGTAATTATTATATGGATGTATAAACCTGAACAGGTAGTAAGACGCAAACATTATGCTTTAAATGTGTTGTGTTGACAGATCTATGTATCCAAGAAGTGGGGGTTCACCAAGTATGAGCGGGAAGAGTACGAGGGACTGCGAGACGATGGTAGGCTGGCTATGGATGGTTGTAACGTCAAGTACCGGCCAGAGCACGGACCTCTAGATATATGGAAGAAGGTCCAGGTGGAGTTGGCACAGATTGCTTGAACATTGCTTACGTGAATAAAACTGTTTTGGATAGTTCCTGGATTACCCTTTATTATTACAACCTTTCCTATACATGTAATACACTTATACAAAGGAAAACTGGCGCCAAACGGCTATTTTAAACTAAACATTGTAAAGAGGACAGAGGGAAAATGATTGTAGTCCTCAAAGTTGACAATTAAAAACACAACATAACTATGTAATTTTCAGGGTACATAAGTACCATTCTTCAGCAGTTATAGGTAAACACCAACTGAATAAATCAAGAAATAGGCAACAGTTTCTAAGTGACCATGACCTACCTCTAGCCAAGCTGCCATAGTCCAGTCTGTTTTTTACTCTCTTCTGCTGAAGAAAGAGACTGATGTACCCCGAAAATTACATAATTATGTGTTTTGTTGTGAACTTTGAGGACTAGTTTTCTGGCAAGTGTGTAGGTCTTGCCCTTCTATCCACTGGTCAAAGTTTAACTTATTCATACAATAAATATTTACTAACTTACACCTAGTATATTATTGGATAGGCATGTGTGAAGCTGATTAATCATAATCTGAAATTAGATTTTTTTTTATCTTAATGTTTGAAAAAAAATATTATGGAGTGCTTATTTGCTTAACTTTATGCACTAAAATCACTTAGAAAATAGAGGTATTATTGCACTATTGTACATAAACCATTTTAAGCCAACACATCCAGTCAGTATTCCAACATGAAATTCTATTACTTAGTATAATATTTGTTTGTAATGTACACAGCAGCTCATATTGGCAATAACTTGGCTGTGAATGTTTTTTCGATGTGATATTGAAGCCAAATGATATTTGCCCACCATACACCTAGAATTTCTATCATTTGAAGGAAAAAGCAGTATTCAGAATTGGATGATTTTTAAATGTGACCATTATTAGTTATTTTGCTGTGGAGGGAGAATAAAGTGTCAGCGGATATGACAACTTATATTCAATAAAGGTGGTAAGAAGAGGTGTACAAATTCTGTGCAGTACAATAGTATTTGGAATGTTGAAAGTTTTAAGAAATGGGCAGTTTGGGATTCCGCTAGTCAGTGGTTGTCTGGTAGAGCTACTAGATAGTGACAGCATGTAGCCAGCAGTTGTCTGGTAGAGCTACTAGATAGGTACGACCTTGTCGACTGTAGCCAGCAGTTGTCTGGTAGAGCTACTAGATAGGTACTGCCTTGTCGACTGTAGCCAGCAGTTGTCTGGTAGAGCTACTAGATAGGTACGACCTTGTCGACTGTAGCCAGCAGTTGTCTGATAGAACTACTAGATAGGTACGACCTTGTCGACTGTAGCCAGCAGTTTGTCTGGTAGAGCTACTAGATAGGTACTGCCTTGTCGACTGTAGCCAGCAGTTGTCTGGTAGAGCTACTAGATAGGTACATCCTTGTCGACTGTAGCCAGCAGTTGTCTGGTAGAGCTACTAGATAGGTGCGACCTTGTCGACTGTAGCCAGCAGTTGTCTGGTAGAGCTACTAGATAGGTAGAGCCTTGTCGGCTGTAGCACAGCCGACTGTAGCCAGCAATTGTCTCGTAGAGCTACTGGAACTGTAGCTGTCCCCACTAGACCTGGTACTCAGGTGACTTGTGGTACTGAGAGGGGTCCCTGGGAGAGAGACTCCCATCCAGCGGCCTGGGGTACTTTCCACAGACGATATTCTCTCCTGTCAACCAGAAAATAAAACATGGACTTATTAACGTTCTAAAAAGTTGAAGTTGCAAAAGATAGACCTGTGCAAATTTCTGTAAATATGTGCTGGCTGGAAATACCGTTAGTTAAAAATGATCATA
The DNA here is from genome assembly GCA_902151455.1 of Timema bartmani. NCBI lineage: Eukaryota > Metazoa > Arthropoda > Insecta > Phasmatodea > Timematidae > Timema > Timema bartmani. The sequence continues at coordinate 78,006 of CABFWB010001744.1, read as the reverse complement.
ATAATGTGAGATTTTATCTAACAAATAGTAGGGCTGTGCCAGACTCAAAAATATCTCGATTGAGACGAGAGAAAAAAACTTCTTGAAAGTTAAAGTCTTGAAATATTTGGAAAAAAAAACTGAATATTTGATAAAAAAATAACTTCACTAAGAAATTTACAAACCAAACCAAGAATTAATTATTTCTAATATTGCTGTATGGACCCCAAAATAAGCGACACTTTTCCACCTAAAAAAACCTTTGTTAAGAAATGTTTTGGTTATAAATATTGTTTTTCAATATCAAATGTTAACCCGCCTTGGTGTCGTGGTTGGTTAAGACACTGGTTTCGTGCCGAGCTAGACTGCCGAGGATGGGGAGGGGGTGAGGATAAAGGTTGGAATCTTGGCTGGGTGAATTGGGGGGGCGGTTTTTTCCTAAATGGTTTTCCACCCTACCTCCACACGAATGCGGTTCAATTCCTCTAAATCCAACGTTCCCAATTCCTAATGCATTAGTGTAATTAGTACTTAAGCGTATAACCCGAACGGGTAGTAAGATGTGGTGCTAAATTTAAAAAAAAGTTGATATAAATTGTTACACTAAAAAAATGAATTTTAAATGGAATACATTGCAACAATCCGTATTTTATAAATTACATCAGAAATGTGTATGAATCATAGCTCAAGTGTTTGAATGAACTATAAGATAATCTAAAACAATGCCAGCTCCAATGTCAAAAGAAACGTAGCACTATAAACTATATATTTACTTTAATAAACATAATTTACATTTTTGTACTTTCAAAGAAAGTTTTCTTGTTCGCCCATCTCAATATTATCTTGAATTTAAAAAGTGGTTCTCGCATGTCCCCAATCAATTCATCTTGAATTCAATCTTAAGCTTTCAATGAATCACATTTTTGCCTATCCTCAACTTACCTCGATCTAAGGGCCCAGAGCTTAAGAAAAAAAAAAGTCTTCCTTGTGGAAACTCTGGAGCACTGACTTTACATCAATTATTATACTGAAGGGAGGGCAGAAGAGAAGATTGGGTCATGGTGAAGGAGGAGAGGTGGATACTTTGGAGAGGCTTATGTTCCAAACAGACCAGGCCAGTGGATGGAAATTGTCCATGATTATGATGATTAATATTAAGAGAGAACATTTCCAGACTTAAAGAGGTTAGCCATCTTACCAAGGTCAAGTTCAAGTTTTGAAATGGGGGTTAAGGGCTTTTAGGTGGAACTTTTCTATAAAATATCTGGTGACCTGGCAGTTTAGGGGTAAGGTTTCAGACTTTTGTGCTAGGGGTGCGGTGTTCAATCCTCGTCTCCAGCACAGATTTATCTGATTGCCAAACCCTTCACCTCTGACAAGATGTGTATTCATCACAACTTGTGAATGTGTAGAATGCCAGGCCTCCACCGTGGTTCGGATTCCACGTTAAAATGTAGGTCCTCCATTTGATTTCACAATCACCCCACCATTACACATTAGCGTGTGTATAACCTGAATGGGTAGTAAGACGCTGTGCCAATAATAATAATAATAATAATAATAAAATATGTCTATTGAAAATCCTCATCAGGATAAATTAATTTCACTCCAAACAATTTGTGGAGTTGTGGAGATAAAGACTTGATTTATTAAGGAAATGTAAATACGGCCAGTTTCATATTCAGACTTAGTACGCCTCAAATGCAGCTCTATACTAAATACAAGACTACACTTACCTAGACCAGAATGGAATGACCCAGTTTCGCATATGACTATGAAACTGAATTTACATCTCCTCTTAGTAACTTATAATATAAATACATAGCTCAAAAGGTTTTTAATGCTCTGTTAATCAGGCATTTAAGTAATTCTTTGTGTATTGTTAAGAGCTTTAAGATCTTTGGAAATTTGTAGTTTCTGTGAGCTTATCAGTTGTCAATTGTTATTTGACTTTCATTTGTCCCAATGAAATATCTTCAATTGTGTAATGTTCTAACTAGTTAATGCATGCACTGATTTTGATAGTTCAAGAGAAGAGTTGAAGGAATAAAAACTTAAAATAAAATAAAGCTTTGATTTTTTTTTAAATATTTAATTTTCAGAAACATAAAATACAACAAATTAACATGAGCCAAGAAGCACCGTGTATTAAATAGCCAGAGGGGCTGCAACTTAACCTAACTACAGCGATTCAAACCACTCGACAGGTTAGTTTTAAAGTTTGTACTACTGAGAGGCCTCAATCGAACCAATCACCAAGGAAAACAAAAGCTGTCGTGTTTATTGCAGAATTAGTCGAGGGAATACAAAACACTTTAATCTGTTAAGTAAGCTAGTTGTTTGGAACTTGGTCATTAGATTATAAAATAATTTTGTTTGATATTGTTTATTATAAAAAAACAAACACTGTGTAAAATTAATCATACATGCAAGACACATACAATATAGATCTACCAAAACTACAAATTTAAGCTTAAAGCTATATCAATAACATAATGTACATTATATAAAGTGCAATTACTTTTTACATATTTACATTTGTACAGTCATCCTAGTATGATTTATATACTAATACTTACAATTAGGACATTCACTAAACATGTTAAAACCAAGGATAAGATAACCTATAAAACGCTTATTTATTAATAACATTTGTGGCAAGACGTCGAGTGTGAAGATTATACAGAAGTATTTGATGCCTACCAGACTAGGTAAAGTTAAGTTTTTATTATTTCAAGATAGCATGTTGTCTAACTAAGAATTCTATGCTCTAGATCAGGGGTTCTTAAAACTTTTTCCACTCATGACCCATTTTCGCCTGAGAAATTTTTACGCGATCCCGGATATATAAAATAGGTATTAAAATCAAACATTTACCGATAAGCATAAAAATGTATTTTAAAACAATCCTTTGGTATTAAATAAGTTTTACCATTTGTTAATGATGAAAGCAAATTTGCACATTAATGAGATGGGATGTGCTCGTTTATTTTTACATAAATTAAATTCTTGGCTGAATATTTGATACTGCAGGATGTAGATGTTTTTCATAGTTGATCGATATTTTGATTTTACCTAGTACAAAATGGCTGAAGTATTTTTAAGGCCATTTCAGAAATTAATGGAAATTCTGTTCTAATCCCAAGCCAAAATCCATATAAAGATTATTTAGGAAACTCGGGTTTAAATTTGTGTCGCTTGATAACTCGGCGAACTCTTCTTGAACTTTTAGTGGCAAATGATTGGCAGTTTTGATTTCTATTGAGTATGGTTTATGAACCCAAATTATATTTTTAGAATCAAAATTTGAAGGGAAGTATTTCTGAAACTATGTTTCCAGAAACTTCAGATGATAAGTTATAACTCTTATAATTAAATCTGGGAAAGTTATTTTTAATTATAAAATCATCTGTAGCTGTAAATATTTCTTAAGTACTATTTTCCACCCTATTCTTCCATATGTTAACTAATTTGGTAAAACTTTTAATTTTATCTTTTGAGATAAATATGATACAATTTGTTGCGTGTTCAGAATCAAGGCTGCAGTGAAGTTGTGCGATGCAACACGTGAGAGCGCTGCTAGAAACATCTCGGATGTGTTCCGTGTTTGATTTTGAATTAATTTTTGGTCGTTGCGTGTACATAAACCCTATATAGTTGCAACATTTTTCGCGGCCCCCACATTCAGTTACACAACCCTATATAGGGTCGCAACCCACAATTTAAGAAGACCTGAACTAGATCAGGGGTTGACAACCTTTTAGGGCCGGGATCGACTTGTACATTTATCAAAAGTCCTGTGACCAACCTGTTTCGCCACTTTAATTTTAATTCTTTTTTTTCTATACATCTTGTATTTATTTCGTTCAATGAATGTGCCAGGGAGAGGGTTAAGTAAGAGATTTCACTGTAATTTGGAACTCCATAACTAATACATTTCAATGGTGTCGGAGACATTAAAGTGTGTAGTAATAAGTAATTTGGGGTATAATATTTAATACGTTTACATGAAAAATTATCCCAACCTAAGATCCTAACCTTTCATGCAACAATAAATAACATTTTGGCAGTTGTTTAAATAAACTTGTCTTTAAACATTTTTGTAATAATAGGAATGGAAGAGGACCGAGATAGTGTAATGGAGGGTCAAAATTTGTTTTTTGGTTTAAAATTGATGTAAATAAAATATAAACAGAGTGATGCTAAACACATCAAGTTTTTCACAAATATTTTGTATTCAGAACTATCATAGTACTTAAATTTACTCCTACTTCGATTCACTTTGACTTAGCTTTGAACTGGAAAAACCTGGCTTCACACACTCCTAACTATTAGAATGTACATTTTATTTATTTTATATTATAATTTTAGAAATATTGCATTCAAGGAATAAATAAATATAAGATGTATAGACAAAAACGAAAAGAAGTAGTTAGGAGAAAGGATGAGTAATTTCGTAGATAAGGTTGCCAACCCCCGATGTGGACCATTCTGATACCACGGGTCTTGTATGGGCTATCGTTTTATAAAGCAAGTTGGTGAAGGGAAAATCTAACATTCTTACTCTAAACAACAACAGAATGATGGTGGGCAGGGTATGGCGGTAATAGGGGAGAATCTAAGGTGGCTTTTGATACGAGTTCTAACAATTTTTTTTAAAAAACCGCGGCTTTGAGGTATTTCCTTTCCTTAGGGGTTTTGTTGAGTTTTTAACAAGAATTTCTGGGCTATACAGTATTAAAATGACAAATTAACACATAGGCATGATCAGTAAAATAGCTGATATTTTGTGTTGTTCAGCTAATGTTGTAAAACTATTTTATATTACATTATAGTCATAAAGCTTACTTAAATTGATAAAGGACACCTGTACACATAAATCGAACCCTGTAACTTTGGTTTAGTACACCAATGCTCTAACCACTGAGATATTCAAGAGCCGTCCTGTGTCCAGGGTCATTCTTCACTCATATTTTAAGGCAGTATGTGACGGACATGCAGACATCACGAGCTATCAGATAACGCAGCGATATTGTTTATTGTTTGATATCAAACTGAAAGTGTGTTAAGATTGCAAGAAGAGCAGTTTATGATGTCTCACACTAGAAGAGAGTCTGGAATGTCAGACATACTGTCATGACTATATTCGAGTACAAGCAGACGAGGGGAAGATGTAAGTGATAGGTACCTTCTCAGAGTGCAGGGGACTTAAGATGGTGGTAGCAGGGTCCTCAGGGGTGTAGTAGTCAGAGTCCTCTCCTGTTGCAGTCGTAACCACATCTCCATCTCCTGCGCTCGGGCATTTCCCGTTCAACATCCCTGGAAAACAGACCATTCTGTTCAACATGCCTGAAATACAGACCATTTTCATTCAACATGCCTAAAATATAAACCAGTTTTATTCAACATGCCTGAAATACACACCCCTTTCATTAAATATGCCTGAACTACAGACCCCTTGCATTAAATATGCCTGAAGTACAGACCCCTTGCATTAAATATGCCTGAAGTACAGACCCCTTTCATCCAACATGCCTGAAATACACACCCCTTTCATCCCACATGCCTGAAATACAGATCCCATTCATCCCACATGCCTGAAATACAGACTTATTCATTCAACAAGCCTGAAATACAAACGCTTTTCATTGAACATGCCTGAACTAAGTTTAGGTATGTGATAGTGTTGTGATAATGACCTTGTGTGACATTTGTCATGGTGACAATTCTCTTATCTTCTGGCAACATCTCCACTTTGAGCTCCATATCATCTTCATCCAGATCAAGTTCATCTGCAGATGTTGGTACTGCGCAGTCCACAGCTTGTGGGTTTGTACTGGTGGCTGCATCCAGCAGTGGGGACAACTTCTCACTTTCACTATCTTCATCTACAGTCTGGGTAACATCACAAACTTTACTTTCAGAGAGAACAATATCCATGACAAAGCTTTACCGTACTTTAATAATTACTAAGATAAGGAAAATAAGAGGCTGCTAAAGAAAATGATGTAAATGAAGTATGTAGGAAAAGGACCGCAAGGGAGGCCAAGAAAGAGATGGGAGAAGCAGATAACAGAAAGTGTACAAGTGAGAGGAGAAGAATGGAAGAAATTAAAGGAGGAAGAATGGTGGAGGGATAGAGGAAGATGGAAGCATTTTACTAAACTGACCCGGCCACAGGCTGAAAACAGTTGATGATAATTACTAAGCTAAGCCAATAAAAACATTAACAACTAAAATAGTCCATTTGTGTTCAATTATTGCCATTCTGAGATTTTGCAAATTGATAATCATATGAACAAATTTGAAGTGAATGAAATGCATGTTATATTAATAACTTGACTCTTAGGATGATTTGGGCATGTTAAGAGAATGAGTGTGGACCAAAAGGAAGGAGTAGGCCATTAATACCTGGTTAAATGTTGTAGATGAGTGTGTGAAAAAGAGAAACATTAAGAGTTTTAAGAATAAAAGAGTATGTATTATTCGGTATACCATAGATGTTGTTGAAGCGAAGGGAGCATTTTATAGGAAAGTTTGGAGAAAATTAGCGAGTATGGAGTTGTTTTTTGCGCTATATGCACAGTTTTTTGCCTACCCTGTGGGAAAACAGCGTGATTAGGTATGTAATTATGACTTAATTTATCAAATTATAATGAAATATTATAAAGAATTATACAGTAAAAGTTTTGTCATTTTCTAAGTGATTTTAGTGCATAAAGTTATAAAACTAAGCACAATATATTTTTTCAAACATAAAACAATCGACAAAAAAATTTAAACTTCAATTTGGTTTAGAGAATATTTTGTATATTTGAATCGAGTTCGTTTTGAATTTAAAATGTACAGAGAACTACAGGTAAGACTGTAGTAACAATAAGAACATGGAGGCAGTGAGGTCTACTGTTCACAGAACTATTAGTTTAACAGTGTTCCTACAATAGTTTTAATGATTTTTTAAGAAAAAAAAATAAAGAAATACAGAGTTACATGTCTGTGCCTAGCACAGAATAACCTATCTGAAGAAGCATAGGAGCAGTAACACAAACAAACCTGTTCAGAGTCGTGATGTGTCTTCTCGTTGATCAACTTCACTAGGTCTCTGGCAGCATTGCAGTGCTTCAACAGGAGTGGGGACTTATTGCTTGGTTGGCAATCTTTGTGGCCTTCTTCTTCCTGAGCGAGAAGCACCGACATTCGAAACTACAACATCACAACAACCTTCATTGCAGTACTGGATGTTTGTCGGAATAACCACTGTAATAGTGAATGTTTATTACTGGCCAATGAATAATAATACTTACCACCGCGTCTAACTACCCGTTCAGGTTGTACGCTTAAGTAATAATTACACTAATGTGTTAGGAATTGGGAAGGCTAAATTTTAGAGGAAGTAAACCCGCATTTGTGTGGAAGAAGAGTAGAATACCATTTAGTAAAAACCACCTCCACCTGAGCGAGATTCGAACCTCAATCTCCCCATCTTCGGCAGTCTCACTCGACATGAAACCAGCGCGTTAGCTAACTATGCCACCGAGGCAGGTACTGACCACCGAAACACTGGATGTTTGTTGGACTGACCTCCGGAGTGCTCGAGTCCCTGGAAAGTTCAGGATCCTCAGGGCTGGTTGCCAGTCGTAGCTTGCTACTGGAAGTTCGTTCCAAGTGTGACCTTTGGGGAGTAAACAAATATTAGAATTCCTGCAAATTGTTGCGCTCAACTAATGTGCGAGTGTAATCGAGTGCTTACCCACCTGTTAAGTGCCTCCACTGCTTGCAATGCAACATCTTGGTCTGGAGTTTCTGCCACATCCAGAGTCACCATCAGGGGAACAGGTCGCGTAGGACATGGACCATTCAGGGCCTCTATTAGAGACACTCCCTCGTACCCCACAGGGACATTGTCATTCCCCTGAACACATTATTTAACCATAGTGAATCTAGTCCATCAACTAGCCAATATAAATTTACACAAATACCAAAATATACACTTTGCACTTTACATATCTTTTACATTAAATAACTTTCCAAATAAATAAAAAAAAATTATGTAATTTGGTAAAAAAAAAATTTGGCCAGACATCTTAGCTCAGTTGGTAGCATGTCTGTCTACTAAGTTTAGGATCCCGGGTGGGATTCCCGGCATGGTCGAAAAATTTATCAATGGTGAAATGTGGGTTTACCCTTTCACATTAATAAATTAACGGTCAGGGACTGGATGTTATGCCAGTCTTAGGTTAGATTATAAGGCACATGAAGCCACGACAGGCCTAACAAAACGGTAGTTGAAAATATACAGCTTAGATAAAAAACTGACCCGGACCGTAGGCTGGAAACAATAATGGATATAGGTAAATGTTTTATTATGAATGATGGAGAGAAACATATACCGTAAAAATAAATAAACATAATATGGTTTTAACAATGGAAAGAAGAACACAGTTCACACTTTACATTTCCACCACTGGACAAACAGGTAAAGGCCGCCCAATCTCCTGATCTAATATTCACTATATCAGAGCTAATTAGGAGGGAGTGTAAAACATGCAACACAACTTCCTGAAAAAAGAAAAAAAAAAAAAAAAGGAAAAAAGAAAAATTAAATTGGTAAAGAATTATTGGAGACTTGGATAGGATAGGGGAGATTGGGCATTAGCAATGTGACTGTCTACAAGAGGTAGTCATTACCTCTTGTAGACAGTGGCAGCACTGTTAAGTATAAACTGTGTTCTGATTTTCATTATTTTGTGTTTGTTCCCTTTTATATGTTCCTACCCCTCTTTCCTATAACTTCTCCAATTTATAACAAAATGTACCGCAAAAGAAAGACAGAAAAAAAACTTTAAAAAGCTATTTTCAATGAACATAATAGTTTTAAGGCCAAAATGAAATTTATTTTTAAAGAAAATAATAAAAATATTGTAATCACACGGCCTTAATCGGAAGGCATGTTTGTGTAAACATAGTATATTGTGACTGGTGAATGACATAACGAATGTTACGAGGTTATTATGATGACTTGATAAAAAATTAACTAGAGGATCTGACCCAAAAGGTGGTGTCAGGATTCCTTTGCTAGAAACCGGGCCAGCGGCTCGATTAAAATAGGAGGTTTTGGAGCCCCTTGCGGCTGACTACAGAAGACCGTAATCTAGATCACGCTGCCTGCCATGGGGTCACACGGGATAAGTTTTCAGGTTCAGCAAGTACCAGTTGGGGCTGCCGCTCAAACCCAGAGAACTAGGTTCAACGACCGTGCAGGGACTACCTAACAGTCAGACAGAACATTGGGTAAAACCTCTTAACACCTCGTTCTGTCACTCGTTTCTTTATATTCTTTAAGTTCATTTTAACTTCACTTTTAACATCACATTTGTAATGGATATAGTAGTATTAATAAACCTTCTAAAATTTCAGTTATATTCATTTTAATTGTAGTAAGGAGAAATATGAATTTATAATATAAGGAAAGTACTTGGATGGTACAGCTAATTAGATTAATTGGTATAATTTCTTTGGTCAACTGAACAATATGAATATAACAACATGAAGATAATTTATTCAAAGAGAAACTAATATATTAGGAAATTAAGTCAAATAAAACAGGTACAATAACATTTCTAAAAAATCATCTTTGAGATAGTTAAGTATTAAATTTCAGAAACTAATTAACATAAAATAAGTAAAAATATAAATCTGTGCAAAACACTATTAAGTAGTAGCAGATCAAAGGATTAACTGATAAGCAATGCAAAGTGTAAATTAGCAAATTGGCTAGATTAGAGTTATTAATATTATAATTTAAAGACTTTACAAAATTTGAATACTTGAGATAAAGATACTAGGTTTTATGAAGGTTATGACTTAACAACCTTCATAAAACCTAGTATCTTTTCCTCAAGTATTCTAATTAGCTGTTCCGTCTAAGTACTTTCCTTATGTTATAAAAACCTTCTAAAAGCCAAGTCTAACGTCAATCACGAACCCACACAAGTGATCATATCATCCCCCCTTTATCCTCGGCCAAGGACATCCTGACAGATCCCCGGGCCCACACATTTAAGGTAGAAACAATATCATAATTTAAACTAGGAGGAATAACCAGAACACTTACCTTAGTGATAATGGAGTAGAAAGTGTTGATATAAAACACTAAAAAACACATAAACACATTTTTAAAAGATAACCTTTCATTCGAACAATTTATACTCCAGTATCACCGAGGTAAGTGTGCTAGTGATCTATTTCAAATACCATCCAGATAAGATGGTATGGGCATGTAATGATGGACAAAGACCGCAAAGGAGGCCAAGAAAGAGGATGGGAGGAGCAAATAACTGAAAGTGTGCAAGTGAAAGGAGAAGCATGGAAGCAATTAAAGGAGGAAGAATGGTGGGAGAATAGAGGAAGATGGGGGTATGTGACCCGGCCACAGGATGGAAACAGATGATTATGATCTCTTCCAAATAAGAATATAAAAAACATTAATGTTGTGAATTCCACATGCATACATAAACATATGGTTCAATATGAGAGATAGTGGAGTTGGTAAACTCAGGTAGAGCACCACGTATACTCACTTCTGTGGGCAAAGCTACTCCTTGTGGAAGAGTGACACACTTCTGAAGCGCTCGTATTTGCAGGAGGGCTCTGAATGGTGCGCGACATATTGGACAGTTGTTGGCCTGGAACAATAAGACGGAACATTACACTCCACAGAGGTTGAATATGGATCTGCTGACAGATGAGAACTGACAATTACATTGTAATACCTGGTAACTGAGGGAGTCAGCGCAAGAGTTACACAGACAAGAACTGACAATTACAGTGTAATACCTGGTATCTGAGGGAGTCAGCGCAAGAGTTACACAGACAAAGGTGTCTGCAGGGTAATATGAGTGTGTCGCGTACATCACACATGCAGATCACACACTCAGATCCATTGTCTTCCATATCCTCGTCCCCACCACCCTGTGATGAGAATAAACAATAAATTGGAGTAAGAAACCATGATTTAATACATTTTCAAGATTTTAAAAAGCTTCAAAATTTTGTTTTGTTAGATATTACAAAATTTAATATAGGTGCACACCCATGATCATCAACTGTTTCCAGTTTGTGGCTTGATAAGTTTTGTAAAATGCCTCAATCTTCCCACCATTCATCTCCTCTCACTTGCACACTTTCTGTTATCTGTTCCTCCCAGCTCTTTCTCGGCCTACCTTGCGGCCTTTTTCCTACATACTTCATTTCTAACATTTTCTTCGTAATTCATTTTCAACATTTTCTTCGGCATTCTCTCTTTTTACATCCTTATTACATGGCCATACTATCTCAGTCTTACTTCCTCTACTATCCCATGTACTCCCTGTACCCCTACTATTTTCCAGATAACTTCATTCCTAATCCTGTTTCTCCTCGTGACAGCTAACATACTCCTGTCAAACTTCATCTATGGTTGGAAATTTCGAGCTCTATTTCTGCATTGTGTGTCTGTTGATAACTCATTGTTTACTCTGCTCTCTACTTGTCTGAAAGTTGCTTATGAACCATCCAGGCATAGTAAATAAGAAGGACGGGGGTAAGAAGAAAAAAGATTAAAAAAAAGAGGTTAGTGAGCTGACTGGCCATTAAAATACTATCGAGGTGAGCAAGTGGGTGAAATTGATAGTTGACTGGATGAGAGTAGGAGACAAAGAAAAAGAAGGTATAGAAAAACCTCTCTTTGTAAGGTTGGTAATACAAATAGCTTAGGGCAGGACTGTGTCAAGTATAACTAAGTGTAATAAGTGCATCCTAAGGATATATTGATTTATATTCTCAGTCAGAATGGGCTGACATTAATAATGCTCTTCAGACATCTCAATGTTTCAGATATCTAGTCATCTTGTGTTAGGTAGTTGAGTGGAAGTGAAAGTCTTTAGTATGAAGAAGGGATAATAAACCCCCCCTCCCCATGCACAAAGTTAGCCATACCCTTCCTACATCGGCCACATCACCTTGATAATCTCGTTGTTTTTGTTCTCGATGCCATAGATTTCCTGCAGAAGATAGCACAGGCCATCTACATAAAGTTTCTGCTTGAGTGCCTTCAAGACATATGTGCCATCCAAGTGCCGATCCACCACTGCAATAGTGGTATGGGACTGGCGCAGTTCTGTAACACAACACAAAACTAGTAGCCAAGGTAACAAGGCAGTGATTGTCATGGCAGAGAACACAATCACCAACTCTTGTTACTGGTATGTTGATTGGGATCATGTCTGGGTCGTACTTGACACTGGTGTCAGTCACTGTTACCTTCTGTCCCCTCCTCCGTGACACAGTGGATAGTGATAAGGATCATGTCTGGGTCGTACTTGACACTGGTGTCAGTCACTGTTACCTTCTGTCCTATCCTCTGTGACACGGTGGATAGTGATAGAGATCATATCTGGGTCGTACTTGACACTGGTGTCAGTCACTGTTACCTTCTGTCCCCTCCTCCGTGACACAGTGGATAGTGATAGGGATCATGTCTGGGTTGTACTTGACACTGGTGTCAGTCACTGTTACCTTCTGTCCCCTCCTCCGTGACACAGTGGATAGTGATAGGGATCATGTCTCGCTCTGGGTCATAGTTCAGTTCATCCTCCAGATACTTGGCCGGGTTGAACACGTGTGATACTTGACAGAACTGTTGATTAGCTCCGCGCTTGTAGTGGTACGTCTCCGAGCTCATGCTTGGGTCTCTGGGACTGTACCTGAAATACATTCACATTTTAAATGAGACACTTTATGGGTTTTTTTAGCACCGAGTCCCAATACCTATTCCGGTTATACACTTATTTACTAATCAAGTTAGGTGTTTTGGTATTATGAAAGTTATAGGAAGTGTACCCGCATTTGCATGGAGGAAGAGTGTAAAACCATCTGGGAAAAACCACCCTCAGTAGACCCAACCAAGAATCAAACCCCGATCTTCCCATCATCAGTGGGCTAGTCTAATATGAGAATGACGCCTTAGACCATTTGAACACTGAATTCCCCCTCATCTTAGGCCTCATTAACTTGTTTAGACAGCAATTCAACCTTAAACTAACTCTTTAATCTTAGCTGGAACTCGAAGGTACATGGTAGCAATAACGTAAGCTTGCCATTCAACCCTATCATCCTAAGAGAGCTCCATACAATTCCTAGCCTGACATTCAACCTCCTTAAAATCTATTTTAACATCATCTTCCTATAGACATCTCGGCCTTCCAAGGAGTTTTGTTTCTTCAAGTTTCCCAACTAAAATTATTTACACATCTGTCATCACCCATACTCACCAAATGATTACACCACCTCAGCCTGGGTGCTTTCTTAATATGTTTAGGAATGCATACAAGCCATGTAATTCTACATCCTCCTTTTGTTCATCCCTCTTAGGTCCAAATATCTTTCTCAGTACTTTGCTCTCAAAATCTCTCAATCATTCTTTTGGTACCTTTAGACCCTTCTATAGTAGAACAAAAAAGGCGCATTTTAATGTGAATTTTTATTATTTAATGAGCGTTAAACTAATTTTTACTATACCAGAAAGGATGAATGTTTAATCAATGTACTAATATTAATATGCAGCAAAGAACAGTCAGTTACAAAAGTGAGTACTTTGGTGACCGCATGATCTAAGGGCATCACTCTCGCAGTAGATTGTACTGCCTATGACAGGGGAAATCAGGGTTCGAGCCCTGGTTGGGTGTACTGAAAGTGGTTTTTAAATTTTGATAAATGGTCTCTCACTCTCCCTCCACAAAAATGCAGGTACACATCCTATAAATTCAACCTTCCTCATCCCTAACACATTGGCACAATTAGTGTGTATGTGTATAACCCGAAAGGGTTATAAGATGCGATTTTTTTTAAAAAAGTTACAAAACTGAATCTTATAAAAAAGTCAAACCTAAAAGTAGTATGAAAGTGTTTTTATTGACAAATTATAACCTAATCACTAATAAAATGTATACCTTTGGCAGAATGAATATTTTCAAAATGATCAGAGCATGCGAGTAGAATTTGTCCTCACGTGATGCCGGTGGTACTGATCTCTTCTGTAGAGAAATAGTAGATTGTGATGGCGCAGCGAGCATCGCAGTCAAATGTAAACTCGATGTTGAAGTTGGTAGCCTTGAGATATTCACAATCTCCATCTGCGCCAGCTTTGCTTAGACCCTCTGGTGAGCGAACAAACCTCAGCGACTCCTTGCGGATATTTACCAAGCTCTTGAGCGTCTTGGTCGGCTCGTTGGCTTGTGGCGGAGGGTAAGGGAACTGAACATAACACAATAGTCCTATGTATGGCTTTTGGTGGAGTTTAAGGGAGCAATACAATTAAACCGCAGACACCTTTTTAGACATTAGAGTGTGCTTGTGCTGGGTACTTGTATTTAACTCCTTTAGTATATGACTATCACTAGGTCTAATGATGTGTCCAACTCACAGGAGTGGGCCTGCTGCCCAAAAAGTTGAGGTCCGCATTCTCTCCGAACAAGTAAGCTTCAGGTTGAGGCGTGTCAAATCTCTCTCCTCCCATTATAAAGTGGCTGCCAAAATAGTTGCCTGCGACAGATAAAAAAAATGTTTAGCCCTAATTAAATTCAACTGGTACATTACTTTTTTTTTAGCTATCAGTACATCCATTACTGTTTCCAGCCTGTGGCCTTAGTCAATTTTTATTCAAGCTACCAGCTTGCTGGGCTTGTCGTAGCTTCATATGCCTTATAATCTAGCTTAAGATAGGACAGGCACAACACCCAGTCCCCGGCTGCTAATTCATCAATGTGAAAGGGTAAACTCACATTTCACCAATGACACATTTTTCAGCCATAACAAGAATCAAATCCGGGATCCTTGGCTCAGTAGAAAGACATTCTACCAGCTAAACTTAGATGTCGGATTGGTACAATATAGATTCAACCATAGTTTTTTATATCATCTCGCCTTACTACTTGTTCAGTTTATAGGCATATATTATAACTACTCTAATGGGGTAGGGATGAAGAAGGCCAAACATTTTGGAAGCAATCTACCCGCATTTGCATGAAAGAAAAGTGGGAAGCCGGTTAAGAAAAACCATCCTCAGTAGACCCGACTGGGATTTGAACCCCCAATCTCCCTGTATCCAGCAGGCCAGCCTAACACAATAGTGACACCTTAGACCATTCGGCCACTGAAGAGGGTTCGACCAGAGTTAACTTATTACTACAAACACTTATCAAACCTCAGATATAAATGGTTCTGACCTAGTAGGAAATACTGTAAGGATGAGTTTTTAGAGTTTGTTATAATAAGTGAGTAATAATAATAATAATATAGGTACACATATATTGTAATGTAACAAAGAAATTACATTTTATAAGTTCTATGAGAAGGATATTGGTACCAGCCCCAAAATGTTTCACTTTAACTTGCATCAAACTTATAAGTTACAAAGGTTAGTAAACACATAGCCCTAAACCAAATCAGAAAAGAATGGTCACAGGTGAATTCCCAAATCAAAGGATTTCATGCGGAATAAGCCATGGCAATAATTTTGTATCCATAAACACTTGTAAATATTGTTCAAATAAGTGAAAAATGACAACTTGATAGAAAGGTAATCGAACCTAGGTTTTATGGTTTGACAGCCAATGCAATGTTCATTGCCCTTTACAACAAGTGAAAAGTGGCCCTGAATACCAAAAATGACCAACCAGGATGTCTCCAATATAGAAATTGGTGCGCAAATTACCCTGGTAGGTCATTGGTTCGATTCATGTGTCCAGGTTGTCAATTTTAAATTAAATGAATTTAATTCCAGTTTTTGGAATGATCATGTGATTAGCTGTCGGTATAAGTTTATGATATACATGAATGGTTAATATAACTATCCTTTAAGTTGACTAAGTTTATTAAAACCATAAGATTCTTATTGAAATAAGGAAGGCATGTTAACAAAAAGACTTAACGTTAAAATTCAACACGTATTATCATACCTGATCTCGGTGGGTATTTATAGGCGTGATTAGACACAATGTCTACTTCCTCCACGCCAGCATTCTGTCGACTTGTCAATGCTCCCATTTATACCAAATAATAAATAAACTTCAACAATAAACACTTGATTAGGACGTCGATCACAACTCCTGTTCTGGCTTCAGCGTCTGTCAAAAGACATTTTCAACAGATGGATTCCTATATACAAAAATAGTGATAAGATTTGTTCTTTATAACGTTTAGCTGTAGCTGTATTTTTTTTTCTTGCACCACTTTGTAAACAGGTTTTCAGTAGAGGTAAACGCAGGAAAAATGTGGACTAAATTTTAACATTTATTAAGCTGGTTACACAAATGAAATATAGAGACAAAAGTTTTTATTTTCACATACGGTATTTCGTATAAACATTAGTATCAAATGATAATTATTGTTTAAGACTTTATAGACACTAAACAAATACCACGATAATATTATTATGCTCAAGAACACAGATTACACTAGTCAGGTGTCAGCTCATGAAGGTTCCTAATCTATGGTTTTGCAATTGGATAGATAAGGTATTAAAGTATAACCAGTGATCTCTAAATTATACTGGATGGATATAAACATGCGCATTGCCAAGGACCAAAGAATGCAGCTCAAGTTTATCGTCTGCTTCATTGTGGGGAGACAGATTTAACGATTTCTTTCATTGTTTTTATGCGAAAACATGTCTCTGATGAATAAAAGTGTTATTGTTTGAAAGTAGTGAAGTATTATACCAGAATTTCCTGAAGAAACATTTACATTAAAGAATATACAATTCAGTTTTACAGGAAATACTGTACAAAAACGAATACAATCTTTAATATATTTAAATATGTAGATATCATCGATGCTGTTTACAGTTGTTTACAGTTTTTTATAATACGTGAAAATCAAACTTTTTTTTCATTTAATGAGTCTCTAGACTGGTTAAATGGAATCCTTCTTTCCTTCCTATCCTGTGTAAATCTCTTCACCTGTGTTTTATCCTTATTACAGCTGACATACACAATTATGTGCTTCACCTATTATAATCTTTGGCTTCCTCAATTTTTAATTTCCACTCACAGTACATTCCATTAAAAATACTGTTTGCCTCAAAATTTGCTCTGTCATCCTAGGTAAAAATTTTTAAATATAAAAAGTATCAGTATCGAAAGGAAAACATCGAGATTAGTAGAGAATCGATACTTTTCCAAATCTCGATTTCTGCATATTGAACAAGAACAATGTCCCTGCCTGATTCTTGTTACCTATGATGGATACCACTGATCAAAATGACACTTCCCAATCTGTTTCATTAACTGTTAACGATGTAGATGTGGAATTCTTACCTCTAATTTACGAAATAATTAGAAGGTTAGTTTTACAGATTTCTTGTTACAGGCTCGCTGCTAAGTAATTTAATTTATAGTTGCAAGTACACAATCGACCTAAATGAACTTGTGGACACCATTTAGCTACGCTCAACAGTAAAGCAATTGAATTGATTATTGCAGGTTGCTATTCACCTATCAACATTTGATTTGGTACCTCTCGGCACACTCCATCTGAAATATTTTTTTTTTATCAATAGAAGTAGGGTTTACATGCTATTTTTAAAATATACGTCACAGGCGTCTTTATTATTGGTTCTTTTTTCTTAGTGAATGTGAAAATACAAGTGTTATTTTTTTAGTGTTGAAAAAGATCCTCAGGACACCAGTCAGAAGACTAGAGAATCCCACGATACAAGTCAGAAGGTGCTAGAACTTCAGAAGAAGTTGGACCAGGCCAGAAATCAGGTAAATTATATGTTTCAAAACTTTTATAGGCTACCTACGTGACTTTCATTAAGTATAGACAAGGGCAACTATAATAATGTAGTATTTAATAACTACAATATAAGCACTGACATAATTTTCAGTTAGAAACAGGAATAATCCTCTGGATCGGGTTGCTTGGGTAAATAGGACTACTTAGAACCAATCATTGATTGCACTTGATCCTGAGGACTTCCCTTAAAATAAGTCCTATATTACTTACTCCATGGCATTAGGGACTGAATTTAATTGGCGCACTTACAAAAGTAAGCCTATAGCACCTAACCCTATCTTAAGCTAGTTCTATCCATTCCCTCATTTCACCTTACTTCTACCTTGAGCTAGTTCTATCAAGTCCACCTCATTACACCCAATCCCTATCTTGAGCTAATTCTATCCATTCCCTCATTTCACCTTACTTCTAACTTGAGCTAGTTCTATCCAGTCCACCTCATTTCACCCTCTCTCTTTCAGGTCCATTCCAATATTACTCCATCTTCATCTAGGCCTTACCATTCAGTTTGCCAGTACCCTGAGCACGGTTCTAGATTCTTCCATTTGCGCTGCATGTTCTGCCCATTTTAATCTATTATACTTGCTTATACTATCAATGTCTTGTGATCAGTAGGCCTCCAGGGTATGTACCTGATCATTATATAACCTCAACTACCAAATAGCCTCATCACTTTTTGAACCAAATATCTTCCTTAGCACCTTGTTTTTGAACATCCAACATTTATTTTAGTGATGTAATTTTTTTTATAATGTCTTATTTAAATTACCTTCTCACACCCTAAGGCCTATTTCATTTTGATGTGTTCATTTGCATTCTCACTGACAGTGTATTCAAAGAGTCTAGTAACTCATATTTAACGAGGTTGTTAAACCCTATAAATAATAGACTTAAAA
The DNA here is from genome assembly GCA_902151455.1 of Timema bartmani. Classification (NCBI taxonomy): domain Eukaryota; kingdom Metazoa; phylum Arthropoda; class Insecta; order Phasmatodea; family Timematidae; genus Timema; species Timema bartmani. The sequence continues at coordinate 59,296 of CABFWB010001744.1, read as the reverse complement.
ATGTTGTGGACTCACTTCAGTCAAAGGTGTCACTCTTGCAATAGACTGGACTACAATAGCGAGGAGGATCGGGGTTCGAATCCCAATCGGGTATAATGAGTAGTTTATTTACTAAACTTTTCCCACACTCCTTCCACATAAATATGGTTAAGAAAAATCCTTGGCTAAGTTAAATCCAGGATCATTATTGTCCTAAGGAAGTGATTGCTGTTTGGTTCTAGTTGCGTCGTCTACGAGGTGTGGAGTATAATAAAGAAGAGCAACTCGACAAGTTGGCAACGCTTCGCAAACAATTGCAGCTCAAGAAGGAGCTGTTGCAAAAATACCGACATATGTGCTCATTCGACATCCCCAAGTGAAGGTAATAGTAAGTGTTGCAGTAAAAGTATTATGAAAATGTTGTTAAATATCTCGTTAAGTTATAGCTACAGGCACAGGTCCAATATGAAGCATCAGANCAATAGCCCCCTTGAATTATTGCTGCAATATCTGACAACTTGAGCCCACGAGAGTTGTGTAAGTTAATTCGCAACAAAGATTTAACGAAAGTGGATTTTCACCAAACTCAAAATTTTGTTTATTTGCTATTTGTCATAAAAACTGCTAAGTTTATTCTTGAGTGTCCATCCTGAAAATATGGGCCATAGTTTTCGATATATTTTGTGGGCAGGCACATGAATGGAGATAAGGCCACAATTGTGTGCATATTTTAGGCTGTTGACTAGAGAAATGGCTACTACTGTGCGAGTTAATTTGGATTTTAAACCGATGATCAATAAAATATAATTTGAGCGTTTTTAAACTCTGGTCTTAAAAGTCTGGGAATCGTATCATTTTGAAGTGGGTCAAATCCACTAATTTACAAATTCAAATCTTCATTTTTCATTAAAATCCTAAAGTTTAATCTGAATATTGGGAAAAGTTAGAACAAGAGATATGAGAGGATAGTGTAAAATAAAAAATAGTAACTAAATGTTAACAATTTTGGCTAAAATGAATTCATTATAACATTCATTTAAGCACTGTAAGATCCACAGGCATCTCTCACCAAACACTGTGGTTGTTTGTCAGTGAAGCGATGCGATGGTTCTACGCTTCTTGTTCCGTTACTTGGCTAACAACGAGCACTTGGTGAGTCGTCTCGCAGAATCTTACCCCATCCGGCGAGCTGCTCAGCTTGCGGCCTACCTCTTCACCGTCAGTAAACATGCCGCCTCAGACGGCACTCGGCTCAGCTCACTCGCAAACCGTCTTAGAGCTCAGCTAAAAGATGTCAAGGAAGAGTTTGCAGAGGAGATGAAGAAAGTGCAAAAGAAGTGAACATATTCTAGAAATTGAACTGTAAAACATCTTAGGAAATTGTAACATGGATAAGAAAGGTATCGCAGTTGTGTTTGTGAACAACACTGGTTCTGATCGTAATGGCACCAAGCAGAGCGCAGTGAACTCGGTTTTGTCGCAGATCAGGCTCCACTTGAGTGTCCCACCCGGTGACTTGCCACGCAGATTTCTTGAATCATTGATTCCTCCAGTAAGCCATCGATACCGTAGTGTGCATGTGGACCTCCTGGGGCCTCTATTGATCTTGATTACATTGGCAGGATTGCTGCATTATGGCCATGCCTCTAAGCTGCCTTCGGCTGCACTGTTGATCTCTCCTAGCCAGGTCTTGCTAGTATACGTGGGGACTATGCCCTTCCTGACGTATATCATGCTGCGACTGAGTCAGGCTAATATCAGTTTCTGGGGGGTGCTCTCCCTGCTGGGCTATGGTTTGTTTGGTCACATCCTCACCCTCGCTACGTCTCTCCTTTTCTATCAGGAGAAGAGCAACGGGTTCTTCTTCTGTTGCATGGCGCTGTTCGGGGGTCTGTGTGCCCTCAGAGTGGCACTGGTGCTACTAGCGGTTATTGGCAAGCCTGCGGCAAGGTTGGTAGTTTGCAGTGTGGTGGCGACACTGCAGCTGTTGTTGCTTGTGTTTCTACACTTTGCATACATGCACAGGACATTTGTGTATGGGGCTGGGTTGAGACACAAGCATTAAATACAACTTGCGCGCCACTACCAACATAGAGGCTGGTTTACTTAGTATCAAGAGAGTTCATAGTTCTGTACCTTTTGTAAATGACATCCAAAAGTATAGTCACCACAATTTTATAAAATGAGAAGAAAAATTAAAAAAGTACAAAAAACCTATCCCTCTTTCCTGCACTCTCTTCCATGTATAACAAAATTTACTTCAAATTAGTGAAAAGAGATTTTTCTTAGTGAGCTAAGAGTATAAAAATGTAATTTAAAAACGTAGTGAATTATACTAATGTTGAATAAATAAATGTAATTCTGTATTCTATTTGTTTCTTATTATAAGAGAGATTTTGAACATAATCTCAATATTAAATGAAGTTTGATGTAGACACTAAATAGTCTTTGTGAAAGTAGAATATTAAATTTGTCAAACAATGATGTGACAATGTTGAATGTTATTTATCCTAAACCCACACCATTATTATGAAATCACCTTACACAAGCCCTGATCTTTTTGTCGGTTGGTGTGGAACTGGTCAACCTGAATGTGTGTGTGTTCTGCTATATGCAGATGCCGTATTAATGTGTTTTATGGATGTATAAAGTGTGGGTTTGTCAGAATAAAAACGGGCAAGGTGAAAGCGGTTGGAATGAGATATCTAAGAAATTTTGGTGGAAAAACTCGTATGGAGAGTCGGTAATCAATGGTTGCTATAGGAGTGTGGTTTGAAAGGGAGGAATCCAATAGGTAAATGTGAAAGAAGTCAGGTTGGTTTGGGCATATTATTCGATTCCCGTGCCCAGGTGTCATTTTTAATTTTCAGAATATATCTAGATGAAGTAATAATCCTCACTAAAAAGCATAAATAATAGCGTTGGCTATTTGATTCTTATTATTATTGTTTGTGATGTAAAATACATTACAAACAAAATATAATTTGTTAGTGGTAACAGGGCTTAAATAACTTATTTTAAAATCAATTTTAAATATTGTCACTTTTAAAAAGTACAATTTTAGTTGAGTATGGATTCAAAAGAAAATTTAAGATTTGACTCATCTCTAATAATTATATATTTTTCCAACATTATAAATATTTTTTAATAGGGCCATTTGATTCAACTTTGGGCTTATTTAATATAATCCAATTTGACTCGGCTTCGAAATATAAAGTTGACTTAGTGTACCCCTTGGATCCAAGCTACAATGATTAACTTTGATCCATATTGGTCTCAAGAATGGGCCTAAGTGTCCTGAAAATTACTGTCATGTGCTTTAAATAAATGTTAAATCTTGGTCTGTGAAATGTGGAGTCTGAAGCAATTTAGTTTGTAAAAATGTACCGACTGACTCTGGCTTCAATTTGTTAGTACTAATTAATATACTTTAGCCATTTATGAAGGGGTCAGGAGTCGAATCTTGGCATACCAACTCCACAGCACTGTTTTACCCTCCTTTCAATTATAATTTTCAAATTAATATGGAGAGAAAAAAAACTTCGGTAGCCACATGGTTCAAGGCTCTCAGTAGATTAGACTATCAATGATTGGGAGGATGAGGTTTGAATCTCGGTCAGGTGTCCTGAAGGTAATTAATCAAACATGATTTTCCACTTTCCCACACAAATGCGGGTAGACTTCCAAAAAATATAACCTTCCTCATCGATAAAAACCATTAGCGTAGTCAGTACATAAGCGTATAACCTGAACAGTTAGGGAGATGCAGTGTGAAAAAAAGATAAGCAAAACTTTTTTTTATTAAAATGAAACTATTATGAATATGGAGTAGTTCTTTATTTGCTGTTTTTTATACCACATTTACAAAAAATTATTCATAACACATTTAATATTGGAAAATAAGGTATGAATGTGTTTGTTTAGTAGCAACTAGCATTTTTTTGAAAAAATGTGATATTAAGAGAGAACTCATCTATTACCAAGGAAAGGAAAACTGGAAAAATCAGGGAATTTTGTAATTAAAAGTTCGGTAGCCATCCTGAGTTTATAGTAGGCTATAAAGACAACTACTTTAAGGAAAAATCCAGCTATGATTGATATAATAGCAGAACAAGAGACATTTTTGCTGTCTATTTTTCCTTAAATGATACTTGTAAGTAATTGTTTCCAGACTCAACTTTATATAAGTTTCTACAAGCTGAACAACCACATCATGAGCATATTCTTTTTTTGTTACTCTTACATTGTCACATAGAATGTTATACCATCACTTAACTACTAGTGAAGTCTTGACCAGCATGTCTTCACCTGTCATTAATTCAAGAGCCACCACTGAACTACTAGTACAGTCTTGACCAGCATGTCTTCACCTGTCATTAATTCAAGAGCCACCACTGAACTACTAGTCCAGTTTTGACTAGCATGTCTTCACCTGTCATTAATCCAAGAGCCACCACTGAACTACTAGTACAGTATCCCTGTAAATAATCAAAGAATCATCACTGAACTAATAGTACAGTTTTGACCAGCATGTCTTCACCTGTCATTAATCCAAGAGCCACCACTGTAACTACTAGTACAGTTTTGACTAGCATGTCTTCACCTGTCATTAATTCAAGAGCCACCACTGAACTACTAGTACAGTTTTTACTAGCATGTCTTCACCTGTCATTAATTCAAGAGCCACCACTGAACTACTAGTAGAGTCTTGTCCAGCATGTCTTCACCTGTCATTAATTCAAGAGCCACCACTGAACTACTAGTACAGTCTTGACCAGCGTGTATTCACCTGTATATAATCCAAGAGCCACCACTGAACTACAGGATTGTGCTATTAATCTAGAAAATCAACAGTAAGGGCTTTGTCCAGCTTGTCAGTTTCTACTGAAGTTATTTAAATCACAACAACGCTAGAAATCACAACACTAGAAATACAAAGTAAAGGATAACTTTTTTTTTAAAACCCTTTTCTAATATTATTATAAAAATTATTTTTGTATCCATATATGTCTGAAAGGGTTGCGTCAAACTGGAGAAGTTGTTCAAGCTTTGGAGGATCTTGCCGTGGTCATAGGGTTCTGTTCTGCTAGGGGCTTCACAGCCCCGCCTGATCCCCCAGAACGCCCACGTCGACCCCTGCCTTTACGAGAGCGTTGTGGCATGTTCTCACGCTTGTCGGACATCACCTCAAACGGGGAGTCTGCATCCTGGTTGCCTGCAGGTGACAACTGAAAATATTCGACAATACAAAGTTCCAGATCAAGTTTAGTGTATAGTCTAGTTTCCCTCTTTCTCAATAGTTATCATCAACAGACTATGGACACTATGTGAGGCTACTAAGTAGCTGACAATCTCACACACCCATCAAAAATACTACCTTAAATATGAGTGATGTAGGCAGAGAACAACCATTGTTAGCTTAGTGGTAGGTAGGGATATGCAAGTATTCAGATTTTCTGGCTGAGCTTGTAACAGCTACTCCTACTCAGGATTGGGATTGACAGATTTATAGTCTCAGGGATTGGTAGATTTATATGGCTTTATAGCTTTTTTTTTTTAACTTGGATTCAAAAATTGAGCCCACAAACCCAAAGTGGTGCTGGTAGGCTAATCCAAATATCATGTATGACCCACTCGGCTAAACTACCTGTTGAACTGTGGACGGCAGTCCGGCCCCTGATGAGAGAAGCTGAGAGGGAACCCCTCCCTGCTTGCCCTGCATCTTGTTGGGCTTAGATCGGCACACCTGGGCGCCAGGGTGCGCCTGAGGAATTAGGCGCAGAACATTGCCCACAGCTTTGGTTCGTCCTTCCCGGAACACCTGCCAAACAGAGAGGTGAATGTAACTACATATGGTTGACGAAAATAAGAGGTCAGGAGGTGAATGTAGCTACAGATGTTTATGACAGAAAGAAGATAATAGGAGGTGAGTGTTGCTATTGCAATTATACTGATTTTATTTATTTGAAAAGTCATGGATGAAGTATATTTTCCTTTAAAAGCAATAAATAAATCATCCTTTTATGATTCATCCACGAATGACTAGGCAAATTTGAAGCGTAATATTTTCAATACTAAATTCTAAATCCAAGTTATATTTTATTATTAATATCATTTTGATCAATTATTTATTCTAACATGTTTTAAACCTATAAAGTGTTTTCAAAAAGTAAAGCTAAAAATAACGAAGACTACAATTATTATGATACAAGTTATATTGACCCGCCATGGGTGCCAATTACATCGATACGGAGATTATATCCTCGTGATTGGGAGTGAATTATGGTGATACGGGATTGTATTGTGATATTGCCCTGTGATTGACCACAAATTATAACAATATCAGGTTTTACAATGATGACGACGCGAGCATGCCTTACTGCGCACTTGTACACAGTTATGTGATCTGATTATTTCTGATATTTAATCTTACTAAATGAACAAGACTTTTGATGTTGCACACGATTTATTTAAATGATCCCAACTTCGGCAATGAAGATATAATATTAAGTGATGCAGTTTTTGTTAAATTACAGATTGTTTTAGTGTGATTTTACTCTTAAATATATTACTGTATACTCTGTGGATTTAAGTTACTGGCACTGTGTGCATCCATACGCACAAGCTTCTTATATATCGCCTACCCCTTGCCTCTTGGACCCCTTGTCCCCAGTGTCAAAACTAACAAATGGACTCCTGGCAACCTGATGCTGTGAAGGCTGGCTTCCTATTGGGTAGAGGAAGCCAGCATGTCACAAGATCATTTCTATACAACGGAGTTGATCTTTTAAAGATAAAAAACGTTTTAAAACATATTACATTGACATTATTTTTGAAAACGCGTGATTCTCCATGGATGAAGTATTAGAAGGAAACTTTACATACAGTTCTTTAAAGAAAAATACACTTCATCCATGACTTTTTGAATACATGAGAGGGGTCCAAAACAGTATCATTACACAATATACTCAAAGAAAATTTCAGTTTCGTTCACTATTTAAAAACCTTACCAAGGTGGTCATGTCTTACTTCAAACATCAGAGGGAGGGGGCAGCCGTATATAACTCCCTCTCCTTCCGCCGTCAATCTCTTTACCTCCCACCGCGACTCACGTTGCCGGGACTCCTCTATTCTACCTCCCCACCCTTCCCGCCTGTTGGTTCTCTTCACCGGTGACCACAGGATGGTTTACACCCGCCGCTCTGGCAAGGCCCACCGACAGAAGACATCGACAGAGGACATCGGCGACCAAACAATACTCCACCCGCGGGCCCATTTTCTACCATCTCGACCGCAACACTCGGACCCGCGAATGCCCCCACTCCGCTCCGACATCTCCAAGAGTCACTACCCTGAGTCCTCTAATTCCTCTCCTTGTCTTCTCCTCTCACCAACCATCCGACCCCCACTTACTCCAATTTCTCCTTTAAGCCCTGAGGGATATCATTTACATACCCTAGCCACCCCACAACCTGCCAACGTTTTCTCCCCCATCTCCCTCCCTTAGCCCCACCCACTAGACCCGCAAGACCGGTGCCTGGCAACTAACATCACCCGGAGACTGCACTTCGACTAGACGCAACCAGTTACCCCCAAAGTCGCAGTAAGGGATAACAATCTGTCAAATGTTTAAGAATACCACAATTTTTTTTTCATTTTTTCATTGTGTATTAAATCATTAACTCTTTGCTGTTCATTTAGTTGATGATCAACTCGAACTCTACCAAAAGTATTGGGAACACTTTATATGATTCACTGACGTCTCATGTCTGCTACAACCAACATGCAGTGTGTTTAAATCGTTAAACCCACCTTTTGACCACACACTCCATTCTCAGAGGAGAATAATAAATATGGCCAGCTCAAAGTGTGGGCTGGGGAGGGGAGGGAGGAAGGTGCACCTGCGCATCACCGGCCCTCAAGACTAGAGTGTCTGGTAATGTTCAGGCTAAAGCATGCATCACTGCGGGTAACATACAGAGTCAGGAGCGATACAAACGAATGCTCAGAAGCGCGGCTGAGGTAAATATACCCATCAAAGTAATATTACTAGGATTGTAAAAAAAAATACTTTACTCTTATGTCTTTAAGCATGCATGGAGGATTCGCCCCTGCTACAGATCATTTATGACAGAAAGAAGAGGTTAGGAGGTGATGGTTGATCAAAAATAATTTAGGAAGTGTAAATGTCTTGAATCGTAAACATACCATTCTTTGTCCTGGCTTGATGTACTCGGGGTGTTTGATAAACCGGAAATGTACCAGGGCTTTATCTCCAGTCCTGAGACAGTCCTGTGACATGGACAGGATGGAAGCTGTCTGGCGGATACTGCCGCAGTGGACTGCAACATTAGGCCAACAACTACATTACTGTCCCATTGGCTAAAAACAATAGGTGACTCGCTTCGGTGGCCACATGGTCTAGGCGCTACTCTCGCAATATACCAGACTGTTGAAGACGGGGAGATTGTGGTTTGATCCTGATCAGGTGTACTGAGGAGGGTTTTTCCTAAAAATGTTTCCACTATCCCTCCTCACAAATGTAGGTACATTTCCTCTAAATTCAACCGAATTCTTAACACATTAGCTTAATTAGTACATAAGCCCCAAATGGGTAGTAAGAAGCAATGCTGAAAAAAAAATATAGGTGGATAGTTGCGCTAAACTCACCCATGGCTTGGTAACGGGTGCTGATGGTGGTAGGATGGTGGAGCACCAGTATCTCCCCCTCAAACTCCCAGCATGCATTAGGGTTCAATGATGGGGCCACCATCACCATTCCTTTCCTGAGCAATCCTCGTTTTACCTGCGTCAACATCACTGATGATAAAAACCTGCACTTGGTGAGACTAATTATTAAAGGTATGTGAACTCCATTTTCTCAATCTGAAGTGAACTCTAATCAAATATACAAAATATTCTCAAAGATGAATTGAATATATTTTGTTAGCTATTTTAAGTTTAAAAAATATATTGTGGATTCACTCAGAAAATGTTTTATTGCATAATTGAGGGGGGTAGTGTAGAAGGGGTGTGTAAGCCCGTGCCCTTTTTACACAAAATGGCTTCTTTGATTCATTGTGTTTTCAGATATTTTAAAAACTGAGGTTGGTACACCCGTTTCTTAGTCAGCTGTGCCTCATATCGATTTGTTGAAATATTTGTTCCTTTTTATGTAGGCTCACAAAACAACACTTTTACTTACGTGCCTTTTTATGTTGCCTAACTCAATTGTTTTGTAATATTTAATCTGATAAATCAAGAAATTACCAAAACATACAACTCAATTAATTAAACGATTTTTATATGAATATTGATTTGCAATGTACATAACACCTTAGCATGTCTGCCTAGTGAGTTAAGGGTTCTGGTTTTGATTCCCGGCATGACCGAAAAATTTATCATTGATGAAATGTGTGTCTGTCCTAGTATTAAGTTATATTGTAAGGCATATGAAGCTACGACAGGCCTAAAAAGCAGGTCGTGGAAAATATATAACTTACCCAGGCCACAGGATAGAAACAGTAATGGAGGTAAAGTAGAAATGTACATAACAACTAAGAATGGCAATAATTGTAAACATAAATTGGGTATATTAACTGTTAATCTTTTTATTGGAACAGTTTCCTAATTTATAGCCAAAGCTGATTTTTTTTTTCAAAGCAAAGTCGAAGCTGATATTTGTTTCGAAGCCTTAAACACCTCTGCAACTAATAGACTTGCAAGGAATGGTTCCAAATACTGCTCACCTTCTTGAGTGCGAACGAAGCAGTCTGACCCCCTCGCACCTGCTTGACAACCATCCTCTTCCTGTGGATGCTCTTCACCGTGATAGGGATGAAGTAGCCGAGTGGATCGGGTCCTAACAGCAGCATGTCATTGAGTCTGATGATGCCCTTCATTGTAGTACCAGACACTACTGTCCCCACTCCCTGGGACACAACAGGCACATTATTATTATTTCTCAAACCTGCTTCGCTGGTTAAATGGTCTAAGGCGGTCATTCTCGCAATAGAGCACATTAGTGTACTTATAACATAAGTGCATTACCATAATTGGTAGTAAAACGTGGTGCTAAAAAAAAGATCGCTCTATCCTAAAGTTATCTTAATCCTACTGAAGAAAATGTACAGAGTACTCACGGGAACAGAGTAGATGTCATCTATTTGAAACTCGGCCGGCTCGTCGTCCTGGCTCACCAGGCGAGTAGTAAGAAGGTTCAAAAACATCTCAAGAAGTTTCAAGTTCTCACCCGTTACATTTGACACTTGAAAGATAGGACAGAGCCTGTAGGCATAAAAAACATGAGTGTTGCTGATATAGTATGTGTGATCTACTCTGAGACAGGCACAATGTATGTATGTTCTACTCTGAGCCAGTCACAGTATCTGTGTTTTCTACTCTTAGCCAGTTACAGTATATGTGTGTTCTACTCTTAGCCAGTCACAGTATCTGTGTGTTCTACTCCGAGCCAGTCATAGTATCTGTGTGTTCTACTCTTAGCCAGTCACAGTATCTGTGTGTTCTACTCTTAGCCAGTCACAGTATCTGTGTGTTCTACTCTTAGCCAGTCACAGTATCTGTGTGTTCTACTCTTAGCCAGTCACAGTATCTGTCTGTTCTACTCTTAGCCAGTCACAGTATCTGTGTGTTCTACTCCGAGCCAGTCTTAGTATCTGTGTGTTCTACTCTTAGCCAGTCAGAGTATCTGTGTGTTCTACTCTTAGCCAGTTACAGTATCTGTGTGTTCTACTCTTAGCCAGTCACAGTATCTGTGTGTTCTACTCCGAGCCAGACATAGTATCTGTGTGTTTTACTCTTAGCCAGTCACAGTATCTGTGTGTTCTACTCCGAGCCAGTCATAGTATCTGTGTGTTCTACTCTTAGCCAGTCACAGTATCTGTGTGTTCTACTCTTAGCCAGTCACAGTATCTGTGTGTTCTACTCTTAGCCAGTCACAGTATCTGTGTGTTCTACTCTTAGCCAGTCACAGTATCTGTCTGTTCTACTCTTAGCCAGTCACAGTATCTGTGTGTTCTACTCCGAGCCAGACATAGTATCTGTGTGTTCTACTCTTAGCCAGTCACAGTATCTGTATGTTCTACTCGGAGTCTTATAAATGTACTAATTAACTACTCACCTCTCCGAGACAAAGTTAGTAGCACTGATGATGACATCATCATTGTTCTTTACCATGACGGGCACTTTCCTACATCCCGGTGACTTGAGGATCCTTACAAGCAGCCTGAGTGTATCCTGCAGGACATTGGGAGGACACATGTCTATCTTGGTGACGACCACGAAAACAGGAACACTGAGAGCTAGAGCCAGACCAAGATGTTCCTTGGTCATCCCGACAACGCCAGCATTGGCTCCCACCTACAACAACACATGTCCTCTGTATATTCACTACCATGTGTTTGTTAGTATTCACACATACTGTAAAATAACTATATGATAAAGTAACTATGTATGTTAAAGACCACAAGGGAGGCCAAGGACGAGATGGTAACATAACAGCAAGTGTATGAGTGAGAGAATAGTCGACAAAAGCAAAGGAGGAACAATGGTGGAAGGAACGAGAGGAATGGAGGCATTTTACTTAAACTGACCCAACCACAAGTTAGAAACAGGTCATAATGATGATGATGATGATGATGATGATGATGATCTATGTAATGGTCCACTTTCCCACCAGTTCTCTCACCATGAGCATGCCAAAGTCCGGAGCGTGTCCTGTCATTCCAAACACAGTAGTCTTGAGGTACCTCTCGTGACCTGCCAAGTCGATGAACGTGATCACCTTGGCCGATTTTTCACAGATCTTAACCCAATCTAGTGACCCATGTTCTGGTTTATTTACGACTTTACCTGGAGCAGACAGTGATACAATCAGAACATTGCCATGCCATGTTGACATTGACACTACCTGCAGCATACAGTGATACATTCTCTGCTCTAAGTGATTGTTAAGTCTGATTTTCACCGAGGATCAATGTTAGACCTTGACTCACCAAGACTGTCAAAGCCCAGAATGTCATTGCCAACAGAGCTGGTTCGGCCAGACTCCATTTCATGTTTGTGTCGAAATAATCTCTGTCGAGCATGACCACGGCCATTGTCGAGTTCCCCGTGAGTGAGCACTCCCAGAAGAGTAGACTTGCCCGCATCGACATTCCCCACGACTGCAACTCTGCAATGTAAAAGTAACAACTACTTCTTATAGATCCTGTTCTAAATTTTGAGGAGATGTTCTGTTCCCACAGGAGTAGTGTAGTTTACCTTATCTCCAAGAAGTCCTGAGTGTCCACCCTCTGTCGCACCAGATACTGTCCTGTCAGCCCTTGATCTATTTTCCGCTGTCTCAGCAACACGCAGTCAGCATCCAGTGCTGTTGATAGTGACTGGAGTGTGGCTAGTGATGCTTCATACTGGTCCATCTCCAGTCCACTCTCATCACCATCTGACATGAAACCGAGCAACAATTAGCATCCAGTGCTATTGATAGTGACTGGAGTGTCACTACACGAGTGAGGAATAAAGTACTGTCATATTATCCCAAAAACCAAACTTTACTTTAAATATTTAAAAGATGAACATATCGGTCCAAAATAATCTACATAAGACCTATGTCTAGTATATAATATTCATGCAGTGTCTGTCTGTCCTTCAAGGACTATTCCTCCCACTTCCCGATACTCTAGAGAACTAACATTTAGTATGGATGTCATGGAGTAAGCTATCTTTAGGGGGGAAATCCAAAACTTGAAGAATCCAAGCTTGCAGACACAACATACAAACTGAATGATTTGGATGAAATAGGAAGTTTGAAAATCTAAATTGCATCTGTTGGAGAAGCGAAAGTGAACATAAATATATTGCAAGTCAAACTTTCAAATAAATATGTTTATTGGAAAAAAAAATGAAAAAAAAAAGATTGTGGCCAACCTTCTCCAATGCCGATGTCAAAAATTGTCTCGCCGTGTCCATCTCGTAGCCTCTCTTTGAGCAAATTCTGGAGTGTAACAAACTGCTCTTCATCAGGACTCACCAGTACTGTCTACAATGACAAACACAACAAAAGTGGGTCAGCTAGTCTGCTGGTTGCCATATTCAACAAGACCTGGAAATATTCTCTATTCACCTTGTCTCCGATACTGGTACAGTGGACCGCTGGTGGGGATGATGGTCTCTGGGGGGTGACAAACACACTCGAACTTGTGTCTGCTTTCTTTGGACTTTGGTCAGTGGAAGATGCCATTTATAGCAAAGATTGGTTGAATAATTACACGCTAATGTTATCTTATAATCGCCAATCAACTTGTAAACTATTTAGTGTCCACCGCTGTAAATTTGGTGTTTTCCTGTTGAGAGTTGGACAGGGTCTGGACATTGTCTATCGAAAAGCCAACAGTTGGGAGCCTTGAACAGAGAAAATGTGGCACGACCAATATAGGCAGCGTCAACAGAAAATGTATAAGTACACTTAATTAGTAGGCCTGATGTATTATTTTAGCAATGATCAACCATTGTGAAAGAGTTATTTAGCTTTGTAAATACCATGGCCATGTTGCGATAGTCGACATATTCCAAGCTTACTTAACTTTAATGTACGGATTGTAACTACCTAAATATAATTCTTGGCTTGGGTAATGCCGGGATCACAATCAACTTGACATTCATGTGATGTAACATCCACTTTACACAAAAAACTATTGTGTGATAAAGATTCACATAACATAATCAAGGTTCACGTATCATAACCAGGATTCATGTAATATAACAACTCTATCAAAACACAGCCAACGAATTTAGACTGTTTTAAAACAAATTGTTCACCAAAATGAAACCCAAGCATTTTGGGCTGATAAGTCTACAAGCAGGCCTACTTACAATATAAGCTTTAGTGGATATAGAGTATTAAGTGTAACAAGAGGCCATAACTTTTAGTGTTTGCAAGACACGGACAAACTACACCAAAGAAGTCATCTGCATACTATAAACAAACAAATTAAGTAGGCCTAAGTACTAACTAGCTATGTTGATGTGCTCACAAGATTGGATAGCTAGAACACGCTGTAACATCCACCTAATGTGAATGTTTTGCCCTGGACAACTCCTAAGTTAAGTTAACATTAAGTTACCTACATCGTAATGGCTTCCATTTAAAAATACAAAGAAAATCTTTGTGTTAAATTACATCACTCGAACATTAAGTCAACGTTAAGTATCCCGATCATGATCCCGGAATAAAACCATTTGTTTTCTCATGCCAGTCTTTTAAAATTAATAGGCCTACTACTATAATTACTATAGTTGCTATCCTAAATCTTATTTAATGATATTATAGTTTATTTGATTTTTAAGTATAAATTAACCTGCGCTTCAAATAAAATAATGGATAAATAAATGTAAGCCTACTTTTAGTTTGAATTATCATTAAAATTATTTGTTTAAACACCAAACCAAATAATTTAAGGTTAAACTGAACAGAGCCTACCATATGTTTAGTTTGGTAGAATGGTAAAATGATACTTATATATGAATAGATCCAGTTGTTAGATTTACAAGACATGATATTAATCAAAGAGATGACCAATGCATATCAAATTTGATTGTTTAGAATTCGAAGATAGCTCTCTGTTGACTAAACTTAATAACAGTAAGATTATGTCAAGAAATACAGATTAAGTACTTTATAATAAAATACATATTTATAAGGTTTGCTAATTTTAAAGTGTTTCTTCTAAATAATACTAAGCAAATATGAATATTACCGATCAATAAAGTCTAACAAATTTACTTTATTTTTATAAACACATATCCTAAAATAGCCATGTCACAACAAGCAACAAAAATACATCAGAATTATTCAGAATCAACATTAGGTAGAAGTCAAAGACTAGTAAAAATACAAAATAGGTTAGCTTTAATCTTCAGACAAATTGTCTAACCTAGTATTAATACCATATTTTAGAAAAAACCAATGACCTCTATTTAATAAATGGACAAACATAATGTGAAGGAAACAATCACGATGTCGTCTACTTACCAATGTTAAAGTGAGCTGGGAACGTTCGGGTATTCCTTTCTCTCTCACACACTTATGAGATTTTTATTAAATTTAATTACTTAGTTGTACATTTTACGGAGCTATTCAGCCCGGTTGACAAAGATTAGATGTTATAAGCAGATTTTAGAAATACAAAAATATACTAAAAGATTAGATATAGTCAGTATAAATACAAAAGGAAGAAAAGTAAAGAAAAAATAATTTAAGTACAAGTACACAAAATGAGAGGGGAGGAAAGTAGCTTCCTAAAAGATTGACAGTTGGACAGAGCCTGATAACATTTACAGATATACAATATAGTGGGTCAAATCTACTTACACATAAGCTAGTAAGTAGTATATAAATTAACACTGCTAAAAAACCCTTACATATCACCCAAACTGTTGGATCAAATCTGCAGGGACTCTGCCGATCCGGTAGTGTATAGCTTTCACACTGCAAGTTTGGTCGTGTGTAGGACGATTGGGCTGATTTGCAATCGTTTCCCTTCATTTGCGTACCCAACATTGCGAAGTAGGGGGGCTTAAGGGAGGTATGAGGGGAGGTAGTTCCAACCACTGGAGGCAAATTTTTGTTTACCATTATATACACCTGTAAGGATTTTTATTAGTATTTGTTAACTTGATCATTTATATTTTTACTAGTATAAACGCGATAATATATGTTAAAATAATAAGTAATTAGGCCTAAAATAAAGTTGGCTTAACTGTCACATAGGTCTACTGTCACAAAAATCACCGATTATTTATAATGGGTAAATGTGTCCTTGTATTTTTTTGTAAAACACTTAACAATTTTAGCCAAGCTCCATGTGGCGGTCACATTTAGTTGCATACCACTCGCTACACCTTTTATTTTATCTTTGGATCTGCATAGATTTCGGGACATTTCCAAACAACGGTAGGGGGGCTAGAGCCCCCTCAAACACCACCGTGTGTACGCTACTGTTTCCCAGCCGCTTAGAAGGATATAGATAATAGATATAAAACATAGTCCTCGCTTGGCAAATTTTTGAAAATCAGGTGTCTATAAGCTATTTGGAGAGCTCTTCACTTGTCAAATTTTTGAAATTTAAGTGACTCTTAGAATATATTTGGAGTAATCTTCAGTTGCCAAGTTTTTGAAAATTAATTGCCTATGTTGGTATCGCCCCGCGATTTGGCACCAATTATTATGATATCAGATTTTCTACTGTTGATTATGTGATGTGGACGATACCGGGTTTTGATGACGACGACGACGACGAATGCATGCCTTACTGAGCACTTGCATGCGGTTATGTGATCTGATTTGATGTAATTGATTGAAATCAGATAAAACTTGATGTTGTACACAATTTATTGATTTGATTACACTTTCACTATTGACAATAATACAATTTTTATATGATATTACTATTTTTCTGTGTTAATATAACTACATTTTCTGTATTTTGAGTACTGTGTACTGTCTTTCTGTTATATTACTCTGTCGATTCATACACACAAGTAGCTTATATATGACCTACCCTTTGCTTCTTGGACCCCTTGTCATCAGTGTTAAAACTAACTAATAAGAGAACTCCTGGCAACCTGATGTTGTGAAGGCTAGCTTCCTATTGGGTAGAGGGAGCCAGCACATCACCTGATTTTCAAATAGAACGAAGGAAGTATTTTAAACAAAGGAAGTTTTAAAATGTATTATATTGAAATAACTTCTGAAAACGGAAAATTTACATACAGTTGTTTAAAGAAAAATACACTTCATCCATTACTTTTTAATTAAATGAGAGGGGTCCAAAACAGTACCATTACAAATGTTAGCTAAATTATATTGTTATAAAATTAAATAAATAATTGCTGTACCTACTTGAGAAGAGATTTAAGGGTGCTTTCTTTTATCCATTTTTTGGTAGATTCAGAAACAGCTGGTCCTCAAATCCAGTGTTACCCTTAGATATAATTTCTGTTTAACAATATACCCCCAAAGTTGAGATACATAATGCAAGTTATACATATTATTTAACTAGGTAGGGCCTAATGTGAAAGCCCTGGGATGGTCCCTAAAACGTCCCAAAGTCTAACGCATATAAGTGAAATATTGATTACCAGTGGTTGTTAAAGAGATTAACGAGTGGAATAAAATATGAACATTTTCTTAGCACTGTTAATTTTAGCTTTTCAATTCATTTATTTTGAAACCTTTTTCAAATTGGTTGTAAATAAATGTATGTTTTACAAACAAAGAGATCAAGACAATTTAGAGGATTTCTTCACATAACTGTTTTAATGGATGGATGGATTTTTTTTATGAAGCTGAACAACATAATTATACTATTTGTTGTGTGGGCAGGAGAGAAGGAATCCTAGTAGACTTTAGCAAGGCGTTCAATTGCCTGGGGCATAATCAAATCATACAACTGTAATCACACAGCCTAAATTGAGAGGCGTACTTGTTTAATATTGATGTGTTCTGGATTGTGAATGAAAAAACGAGTATTGCAAGGTGTTGTGATTAGCTTGTAAACAAATAGAACCTATGCGCTGACAACAAAACACATTGTCAGCATTCCTTACAGAAAACCAGGCCAGAAGCCAGGTTAAATAGTACCGGTAGTCTATCCCAGCTAACTGGGCTAACTAATCACGATTGAGTCTAGGGGGTCACTCTGACCGTTTTGGGGACTGCGCGGGTTAGGACGCCAGCTCATCAGTACTTGTATTGGAGGGCTACCACTTGAGCCCAGGGTACTGTGATTCATACACCGTGTAGGACAGGGCATGAAATTTCAAGTCTGAATACACTAGCCAAACTAGAATCTTTGGTCGCCACTATTTTATATTCATGATTATGAAAGATATGAACAATTTTTAAAAAGTATGTGCAAACTTTTTCTTTTGATATAATACCCCTATTAAAAAAGGACTGTATATTAGTTTGCCTTTACTCCATAGCATTAATCAAACTAAATAAAACTAAATCACTAGAGTCACTTTAATCACCAGCAACTACTAAATAATGATTTTCATTTGCTACAAATCTTTAAGAGCCAACCAGATCCACCTCGAGAATTCAAAATTTTACTGACAACTTCTGAATATAATTTGACACAGTATAGTCAAAGAACGTAGAAAGAGAAGAAACAAAGGCTCCGTTAATGTACCTAATGCAAAGCCTCAATTCTGCGACTTCTTGTATTCGAATGTGAATACTGAAGAGAGAAATTACAGTGGGAGAACTTCATGCAAGAGGCACACACAAAATGCGCTTTCTTCCGAGGAGTGGAGGAGGGCGTGACTCAGCAGTTTTTTCTTCCAATGGAGGGGAAATGATGTTGTCTAGTAATGGAGGTTTGAAAATGCACCCTTTCAAAGGCACTTGCACACACTGGTTTGAGACATAAAAATCTGAGCCTATATAATTTGGGTGTGTTTGAAACATGTAAAAAAAAAGTTAAGTCACCAGATTCAAATGTGTGGTCGCCAATGGCAACCTGGCGACCGGGAATTTTGTGCCTTGGTGTAGGATCACCCAGAAGTCAGTCAGACCATTGGTTATTCCTCGCAAAACTTCGTTCTGCCACAAGCTTCCAAATAGTCTTTTAAATTTTTTAATATCTTTTAATATTCCACATCAACATCACATTTGTAATAGACAAAGTAGTACAAATAAAAACCACAAAAACCCAAACCCAACGTCAATTACGAACCCACACAATCAGATATCTTCTCACCCCCCGCAACACATCCTGACAACCATCAGCCCACATCGGAAAGGAATGGGAGGTGACACAGCTCACTTTCCCTCTTCTAAATTACCAATTAAATCCTGAGTAACTGCTTCTATTAGAATTTAATTTTCCTCAGTATTTTTTCTTCTTCAATATTTTGTTATATTTGGAAGAAGGTACAGGAAAGGTGGATAAAAACATATAAAATGGATGAACACAATATGGCGTTTACTATGAAAAAAGAGCACACTTTACATTGCTGCCATTGGACAAAAAAAAAATCCCCTGACCTAAGTTTCATTCTATCGGAACTCATCAAGAGGAGCATGAAACGAGCAGCGCAACTTACTTAAAAAGGAAATTAAAAAGTGCAAAAGGGATAAAAAGGAAATTGGTAAAGAATAATAGGACAGATAGGAACATGTAAAAGGAATAACATAACATAATGAAGAAACATAGAAAATTCGTCAATATATTGAGATAAGTTATTTCTCTATATTTTGCTTATTTTCCTTAACTAACTGCTATTAAGATTTATTTTCACAATAGTTCTTCCCATGCATAAATTGATTTGTTTATGTTTGAAATAAAATATGCTGTGCTTTGTTTTTATTTTATTTTATTTTACACTTTAAATGTTAAAATTAATCAATTCATCTCATATGATATATTAAAAAATAAACTGAATCATTTCACGAGTTTAGTTGCCAAGCAGTCAGTTGTGTCCCAGCAACCGCAGAGCCAACTCTTCCTCCTCGCCAAGGGACAAACTCATGTCTCGCCGTCTTCTCTTAGCTTCACTGGTCCTCTGCGTGGATAGGCGCTTGGAGGAGATAATCCTGGATACAATATCCCACTTTATTACTTGCCTGTATATACTCTGTTTGATGACTACAGGTAACACGATCAGTTCACCTGACCTGATGATAACGAGACTAGACTGAACTAACGTTAGCGACATGAACTGTATTTAATGAGATTTGGAAAAACTACATAATTATAAACATACGTCATATCTTTGTGCAGGAGCAAATGAGAATTGCTATAAAGATAGCTTCTTACCTATGGAACTGCTCCATGCCTTTGTTGTCATCTTGCCTGCTACTTTCCTCATTGCCGCCGTCATCTTGCTTGCTTTGATCCTCATTGCTGCTGTCATCTCGCTCACTACGCTCCTCATTACTGCTGTCATCTCGCTCCTCATTACTGCTGTCATCTCCGGAAATGGCACTGTCTTTTAAAACAACTCCCTCATCCTTATCATTATCCTCTCTCCCGGCAGCTTTCCTCAATCTCCTCTTTTCCTCCCTGGAACACAGCAGCGTGCCAAGGTTGTTACTTGACCCAAATTATACTGTTGTGAAACCATACAGCCAATAGGAGTGTCTCTCAAGTCCATCTTTTCAATTCAGTCAACTATAATAGAATGTATTTAATATTTTCAAATATTATTTTATGTATATTTAACTTTCTACACTAAGATCAATTAAAAAATGTTTTATTGAACACTTCTTTGTAGTATTTTATTCTAATCTAATAAATAAAGTTACCACTATCACAACATGCAATTCAATAATTCAGGTTTTTCCATTTGAATATTAATTTATAATGTAGCCTTTGTTTATCCTATAAGTTAATAAGCTGACTGCATTATTTCATTATGGACTTAAGATGAGGTCATAGTGGAATCTGTCAAGGTAAGACTGCTACCTTTCAGAGTATTCAAAGTAAATAACAGCTAATAATGGTAATATTTGAACACAAATTGAATATTTTACACAGACATTTAAAAAAAAAGTTAAGCCAAAGCTGATAATTTTCAAATCTTCACACAACATTGGTAGGTAACCTGTGTTTCTCTTTGAGCCTGACTATCAAGAGTAATTTTACCCGTATTTCTCTTTGAGCCTGACTATCAAGAGTAGTTTTAGCCGTGTTTCTCTTTGAGCCTGACTATCAAGAGTAGTTTTACCTGTGTTTCTCTTTGAGCTTGACTATCAAGAGTAGTTTTACCCGTGTTTCTCTTTGAGCCTGACTATCAAGAGTAGTTTTACCCGTGTTTCTCTTTGAGCCTGACTATCAAGAGTAGTTTTACCCGTGTTTCTCTTTGAGCCTGACTATCAAGAGTAGTTTTACCCGTGTTTCTCTTTGAGCCTGACTATCAAGAGTAGTTTTACCCGTGTTTCTCTTTGAGCCTGACTATCAAGAGTAGTTTTACCCGTGTTTCTCTTTGAGCCTGACTATCAAGAGTAGTTTTACCCGTGTTTCTCTTTGAGCCTGACTATCAAGAGTAGTTTTACCCGTGTTTCTCTTTGAGCCTGACTATCAAGAGTAGTTTTACCCGTGTTTCTCTTTGAGCCTGACTATCAAGAGTAGTTTTACCCGTGTTTCTCTTTGAGCCTGACTATCAAGAGTAGTTTTACCCGTGTTTCTCTTTGAGCCTGACTATCAAGAGTAGTTTTACCCGTGTTTCTCTTTGAGCCTGACTATCAAGAGTAGTTTTACCCGTGTTTCTCTTTGAGCCTGACTATCAAGAGTAGTTTTACCCGTGTTTCTCTTTGAGCCTGACTATCAAGAGTAGTTTTACCCGTGTTTCTCTTTGAGCCTGACTATCAAGAGTAGTTTTACCCGTGTTTCTCTTTGAGCCTGACTATCAAGAGTAGTTTTACCCGTGTTTCTCTTTGAGCCTGACTATCAAGAGTAGTTTTACCCGTGTTTCTCTTTGAGCCTGACTATCAAGAGTAGTTTTACCCGTGTTTCTCTTTGAGCCTGACTATCAAGAGTAGTTTTACCCGTGTTTCTCTTTGAGCCTGACTATCAAGAGTAGTTTTACCCGTGTTTCTCTTTGAGCCTGACTATCAAGAGTAGTTTTACCCGTGTTTCTCTTTGAGCCTGACTATCAAGAGTAGTTTTACCCGTGTTTCTCTTTGAGCCTGACTATCAAGAGTAGTTTTACCCGTGTTTCTCTTTGAGCCTGACTATCAAGAGTAGTTTTACCCGTGTTTCTCTTTGAGCCTGACTATCAAGAGTAGTTTTACCTGTGTTTCTCTTTGAGCTTGACTATCAAGAGTAGTTTTACCTGTGTTTCTCTTTGAGCTTGACTATCAAGAGTAGTTTTACCCGTGTTTCTCTTTGAGCCTGACTATCAAGAGTAATTTTACCCGTGTTTCTCTTTGAGCCTGACTATCAAGAGTAGTTTTACCTGTGTTTCTCTTTGAGCCTGACTATCAAGAGTAGTTTTACCTGTGTTTCTCTTTGACTCTGTCCCTGAACAATTGTTTGTCGAACTTGTCTTCTTCTCTCAGCACCAATTTGGCAGCAACTACATCTAGTCCAGCTTCCTCTGACAGTTCATACTGTCGAGCCAATTCAGACAACTTGTCCTTTCCCTTGTTGACCACCGCCTGCAACACACACAACTTTGTACTAGCGCAATATGGTTTAGTTACCTTATTACCTCTTTGAGACGCCTGCCTCCAATTTATATTCTGAAATCCCAACTTGCAATAACTTGACCTATTTTCTGTTTATCAATATTAAAGAGGGTGAAACTAGGAAAAACATCAGGTGTGAATGAACTAACTGTGGAAATAATAACTGCGGGAAATGCAGGGTGCTGAGAGTGACATGGAAGGAGAACAGGGTGCCAGAACACTGGAAGAGGTGTATTAATTAAATGGGAATAACGCTGATGTGCCAATGTAAAAAAATATATGAGGAGATACTGAAAAAGAGAACAAGAAATAAAATAAAAGGAAAGTGGAGAGGGGTGGATTTTGGGAAAAGTCTACAATATACTTGATCTTTGCTATACAACTGCTGATGCAAAGAAGTATGAATTTAGGAAAGACTTGTTAATGGTATTTATTAGGGGTGGGCGGGATCTCAAACCCTCGGGAAAAGGTTGGGAATTTATCTATTCCTATAGATCGGGCGGGACAAGGAAGAGGCTAAGGCCTAATAAGGCTATAAGGTTGGATGGCGTAGAGCTGAGAAAAGTACAGAAAGTAAAATATCTTGGAAGCGAGATTGAGGAGAAAGGTGGAAGTAGAGAGGATGTAATGAGAAGAGGACAGCAGGGAAAGTTGTTCTATATGGGTGTGTGTCTTCTATGAAGAAGAGAAGTCCACTTGAAGTGTAAAGTAGTGTTGTACAGGGCGTACTTTATACCTATTGTCACATATGCTGCAGAAACAGGGACATTGAATGTAAGAGAGACTAGGAAAGTGGAGACCATGGGAATGAAGTTTGTAAGGAGCATGTTAGCTGTCACAGGAAGAAACAAGATTAGGAATGAAGTTATCAGGGAGAGAGTTGGGGTACATGAGATAGTAGAGGAAGCAAGGCTGAGATGGTATGGGCATGTAATGAGGATAGTAAAGGAGAGAATACCAAGGAGAATTATGGAACTAAAGTATTTAGGAAGAAGATAAGGGAGACCAAGAAAGAGATGGGAGGAGCAGATAACAGAAGAAAGTGTGAAAGGGAGAGGAGAAGAATGGAAGCAATTAAAAAGAGAAATAACTGTGGAAGGATAGAGGAAGATAAGGCATTTGACTGGACTGACCCGGCCACAGGCTTGAAACAGTTGATGATGAGTAAAACCAACCTTGTAATTTCAAATGTCAAATGCAACAATGCCAATACCTGACCCTCCTCATCATACAATGTTTTACGATTGGCTATGATTTTTTTCTTGAGAATCTTCTTGACCACAGCTGCTCTGGACACGGCCTTGCTAGTCTTGGAGACAGGCTCTGGTTCAGGTTCTGTTGTCAGCTCATGGTCCCAGCGCTTCACACACAGAATGTCCTCTTCACTGCTGCTATCTACAACAGAAATAGTGGTAAACATTCTATCTTGAGTAATATGGCTCCATTTAAGTATGTAGCAGTTTAAAGAGTGTGACCTTGAATACTTTTATTTGAAATCTCTTTTCTTTAATAACATTATAAATGTTATTTATTATTATCTGGATGTTTGTTTTTTAGTATTCCAGGGTAAAGTTACCTGCAGTGCTGTCCTCCCTGTCAGTAACTACCGGCGGCTGCCCTTGCCTCTTGTCCAGGCTCCGTAGAAATCTGATCCGGGGAGGAAGGGCTAGACCCAGGGACCTTAAAACATATTAACATGAGAGAGTAACAAGCTACACTTGCATCCCCAAGTCACGAGGCTTCCCACTTACTCCCCATACTTTGGTCGAGACAGGAAGTAATAATATCACCCACTATTGGTCGTGAGAACTGGAAGTCGGTAGAGGCATGTACCTCTTTCCTCAACCAGTATGTGCGCTATAACAGTGGTGCAACATTTGGGGTCCCAAGCTATCAAGGGATTATCTAAATTTGTTTATGTATGACAAAGAGGATACGTGTAACCCTAGTAAGGTAAGATGCAGCCTTTGTAATCCTATCAGTGAATGTTAAGTACAATTAAATAACTTTGGCTATATACATTTGACAGCCTTAGAAACATGTATAGAGTACAAATAAATTCACTGTAAGCGTAAGGTGTAAGAGGATAAGGCGTAATTAGGAGGGAAACGTTTAGTTTATTTACATGTTGGCATGGGGCCTTCTAAATAAAGTAATACTTCAGTGGGATCACACCCACAAAAAGGTTGCGCACCACTACACTATAGGACTGGTAGCCAGTTCCTCAAGTCTGTGTGAATGGGCCCAGAACAATCTTTCTTCATAGTATTCCAGAAAGTGAGCAGTGACACCGATTCTTACTAGATAGTAGGGGAGTGTGAAATCTAAGGCTCATTTTTGTCATACTTTTGAGGATAAACTCCTACTTTTCCTACTTTTTGACCTCCAGAATAAAGAAACCATTTGGTTTGTAGAGGTTTAAATGTGGGTCTTCCTTTTTGCTGGTAACTTAGCAAAACAAAATATCGTATCATAATGTGTCACACTGTTTGAATAAATTTGATATATGCCCAAAAGCTTGTAAAGTATCTTTGAAATTCAATGGTTATAAAATTATTTTTGGAGGTAGTTTTATAATGAACTATTTCCAACTAGAATAGTATAAATTAAAAGGCTTATTAAGCTATCCTTGTGTTACCCCCTGGAAATACTGATTTTGAGCGAGGATTCTCACAAACATCAAACTATCTTACTGACAACAGGACCTGTCTCTCTGAAGCATCCATCAGAGGCATGCAGTCTACCAAAGATGGTATTATACATTACATCTATCAGTGCAACACAGTATCATTCACGAAGAATTTCATCAAGAAAGGACGTGGGGTGGGGCCCATAAGGTGTACTTGGCTGGACTCGAAGAAGAGAATAGAAATGAGGCTGAATGGAAGAAATAAGATCAAGAAGATAAAGAGAAAATAAAAAACCAAAGTGAAGAGTATCAAGCATATAGGAAAGTTTTGGAAAAGAAATAGCAGGTAGATAAAGAGGCAATGCAAAAAGAGAACCTGTTAGAAAAGCCAGAATCAGAAGCTTAAGAAGAAGTTCAATCTTACAAGTCATTAGTGGCAGAAACAAATGAAAGGATTAATAATGCAATGAAAATCAATGATAGAAAAGTTTGCAAATAGCTCAAACTACACTAGAAGTTCGAGCAAAAAATTGGAAGAAAATGACTCTGCTTTTGAGAAAATAAGAAACAAACAAAATTAATTTAAAAAATGTAAGACAACAATGTTGGACTACTTTTGTTCAAGTCAATATGAATCAAAGAAACCCCAAAAGAACTGAAAGTAAAAGTAAAAAAAAAAGTAAAATAAATACTGTACTACAGAGAAAATAAATTGGGGGGGGGGGGATAAAAAGAGGATTGCAAGGGTGAGCATTCCTCCTTTCTTCTTTTATAAAATACTTTTTCTTAGGGCCAGTTTCATAGTCAGATTTAGTACTCCTCGAGTGCGGCGCTATACTAAATCTGACTATGAAACTGGTCCTTATTTTTGCTACAGGCCCAGTAACATAAAAACAATGTTTTTAATTATTTATTATATTTTGGCACTATGATGTGAATATAGTGTTTTTAACATGTTCTACTTCTTTATCAAATGGGCAGTCCTACTTTTCCTACTTTTTGACACACAAAATATACTATAAGGCCTGAAAATCAACATTTTCAATTCAAAGCAAACTAGAAATAACATCTAAGATATATTCTCAAAACTCTAGAGTACTTTAAATATATTTTTTTCATACTTAATAAAATATTATATTGTAGTTTCATAAATAACTTTATGCCCTAAAATTAATGGGGAAATGTTTAATTACACATTTGTTTGTAATATTTAGTTTTATTCTGATAAATCAAGTTATTATCACAAGTTATAATTCAATTATTTCAGATTTTAACCATATGAACATTAATTTGTGTCTACATTACAGCTCAGAATGGCAGTAATTAACCGTAAAATGAGTATCTAAACCAGGGATGGTGAAACTTTTGCGACCAGTTTTCCACTTGAGGACTATCTGAATTTCGAACTAATTTAGTGTGCCACCTCTTATTTAGATTTTTTATGAGTATTTAAAAATCAAAACTTGTTGACTAGGCCTATTAAGAAATGTAATTAATAACTCATATCAAATTGTCAAATTGGGTGTCCTAGACAATATTAGATTCAATAAATTTAATAAACTAGATTCAAAGTAACACCTTCAGGGGTGTAGAAAAATTATTGACTTAAAAAAAAACTATACGATGTTGGCAGAAGTTTATTTTAAGTCTTTTTTTACATGTCGGCGTGCCATGCAAATCATGTTCACGTGCCATAGATTTGCCATTCCTGATTTAAACTGTCAATATTTATATTGGCAAAGCTTTGTAATCGTCTAAGCTGGATTTATTTTTTCCTCAAAACAAAGTTGAAGCCAATATTTGAAAGCAAGTCAAAGTTTCGAAGTTTTACACACCCCTACTAGTTTACCTTAACGTCTATTTTTGTACCTCTCCCATCATCGTCTTGTTTCAGGCACCCCCTTATCCTCGATACTCACTTGGAGTAGGCGTCTGTATCCAGGGCACCAACATTGAACACTTGTTTGTTCTTCATGAGGAACACCGACTTGGCGTAGGTCACAAATGCCCGCTGGGCTGATGCCTTTAGGTTGGGGTCCCTTGCTAGAAGTGCTTCCATCTTGCGCACTGGGTTTTGGAGTTTATTGGGGTTGATCCTGAGGGAACAGGACAATTTGGGTGAGGCAAATTTTCACAACATACAAACAAGTAGACATGATTATAGAAATAATTACATAATAAACATAATTTATGTCCAATTAACATTTTCAAACATAAAAACTGCCGTAGAAATTAAAATTGATGAAAATACAGAGTTTGACCTGAGACTAGGACAACCAGCAGAGTGAATACTATCTAGTATCAGCCATAAGACAATCTTACTTGATCTTGGTGATGGGTATTTTAGTATCGGACATCTGCTCCACCATTCCCTGTTCTTCTGAAGGCAGTAGCACCAGCAGACTCTCCCCACCAAGTTGGTACCTGGCCGTACGTCCAACCCTGTGAATGTAGGTGTGAGCATCTTCTGGACAATCCAACTGAACCACCCAGTCAACCGCTGGGAAGTCTGTAACACACAGGAACTATGGACAATCCAAGTGAACCACCCAGTCAACTGCTGGGAAGTCTGTAACAGACAGCAACTATGGACAATCCAAGTGAACTACCCGAATCATATTTAAATTTGGAAAAAATATGAAACATAAAAATGAGGATCATTACAAGGCCTACCACCCGCCTCGGTGGCGTAGTTGGCTAACGCGCTAGTCGTGTTGAGCTCGACCGCCGAGGACGGGGAGATCGAGGTTCGAATCTCGGTCGGGTGAACTGGGGGTGGTTTTTCCTAAATGGTTTTCCACTTTCCCTCCACACAAATGCGGGTTCACTTCCTCTAAATTCAACCCTCCCAATTCCTATTCCATTAGCGTAATTAGTACTTAAGCGTATAACCCGAACGGGTAGTAAGACGCGGTGCTAAATATATACAAGGCCTACCTTAATTTAAAACTAAAGAATATACAAAATAAAGCTTAAAAGAACATAATTGTTTAAGGCGATTGGCCCTTTTCATTTGGCGTGGAAATGCAGAGCCATGGGAAAAAACGGCATCTTCAAGAATTTTTATTGTTTTGAAATTTTCTTTTCATAAACGATTTGTTCAAGAATAGAAGCATGTTGATTAAGTTATACTTTTTATAGACACACCTGCTCTATAATTTTAACAGTGATCATATATCAATCATTTTGACATTTTTCAAGAGAAAACTGCCGACTGCATAGAAAAATCCTTAATAAACATTGATACATTATCTTAGAAGAGGTGTTGAAAATATTACTAACTTATAAAAATTTCACTCGTTCTCGAGAAAATTGATATTTCCAAACTTAAGATTTTTCCGCAAGATCTGTCTGGTAGCTAGCACCATCTAAGGTTTCGATGAACCATCTGTTCTTGTTGGCGCGGAAGGATACTTTGGTCAGTTGTGAAGCCACGCCACACCTTTCACTCTCCCACCCACCATCCCACAAATGTTTTTAGACTTGTAATCGACAGGGCCAAGGGCTTTAGGCTGTTATCTACTTACAAACATTTTATAATTACATTACCAAATGCTTTCCTATGAATTTATACACTACGCTACTATGGTAAATCTAAGATAAATTACAAAAACAGGATATTTCTTTGATAAAGACAATATGCTTCATAATATGTAACACTTCACCAGTTTCTTCCCCTAATTATAAGTGTTTATTTTGAAGTCGAAGTCAGTTGTTTCCAACTCAACTACACAGTCCTGCTTTCCCCATCACATAGGTTCGCCCACTCAAAAGAGTCATATCGCTCACATTTTGGCTGTTTTCTGAAAGAGCTTAGCATTTGTTCTCAGAACTCTCGATATAGCTAGGATCGTGAGCAAGTAATCAACCCTTCTGCTCCTACTATTGAAAGAATGAATTGTGTGACCTAACCCCACCAAACAACCTCAGCGATTAAGATTGTTTCCTACCAGGTGCTTCACACTAGTAGTGGAAATATTTTAGTTGGATTTTAGCTATTACAACTTCAGTTATTTATTTTTTAATTGTTTGGTTGTAGCATTTACATTAATTTACTTTAATGCATCGATAATATTATTTCATTTATTTTGGGTACAGCCTGAATGCGTATAAAGATAAAAATATATATGTATTTGTGTTAGTAATAAAATGGGAGTGGGAATATTGAGCGCAGACTGTATAAAGCTTGATTCACATGTTTGCTGAAAATAGATAGCAAAATCTGTGCAGTAACTGACACACTTTAAGATGACCCATGCTGCATTGCAACACTGACTTAAAACAGCTGATTATCAACATATTTTATTTTCTAGTAGATAAACATAATATATTTAAGATCAATCTCCCGATGGATGTTTTCAAATTATAATGCTGTGTTGTGGAACAATTTAATACATCGATACACACGATTTACATTAAGAGATTATTTCAAATCTCTTCACAACAGCCAAAGAAGGTGTCTGCTTACTATTAGCTATACAGCGCATGTGCTGTCATATGAACTTGCACACTAATTTGAGATGGTTGGTTTTGAGATTTGATTGGTTTTCCCGTGCTGAAGATCTCAGGCAGAGTGGGCAAAGTTGAGACAAGTTGAACTTTAGCGGAACAGCTCGTGCTGATGAGGCGGAAATCTTGTGATTCGCTTAGAGCTCCTTACGTGACCACGTTTTTTTTCTGCGCTAGTTTTTGGCGAACCGAACGTGTGACTCCACAATAAGCCAATGGTATAGAGATGATGATGAGTGTAGTGGCAGCATGAAAGATCAACTCACAAAGCAAGAGTTGCTTGCTCACAGCTCCATCACTAGCAAGACCATATTTAAATCGACGAAAGAAATTGACGAGAGGATTTTTTTTTTTTAATTTCTTAGATTGACAATGAGTTATAAGGGTGTGCAAGTAAATAAGGTAATAACGTTGAGAGAACCCAGCCAAAAATATTGGTGAAAAAGAACAAAATTAAACCTGTTCCGTGTTCACCTACCAAGACCTCGGGCGGCAATATCCGTCGCAAACAATACAGCGTTAGATTTGCGACAGAATGATTCATAAATGGCCATCCTGCGCAGTTGGTGGAGACTGCCATATAGCGCCAATAGGGTTGTACCTGGACGTAGTCTGCAGAACATATCATAGTGATATTTAACCTGAAACAACAATCTAAACATTACAAAGTAATTATTGTGAATAGTTTGATGCTGGAAATATAATTTTAGTATAATTCATGTTTAAAGTTGTTTGGCTAGTGGTCTTAGGGATGAGGAAAGTTATATTTATAAGAAGTGTACCCGCATTTATGTAGAGTGAGAGTGAAAAACTATTTTGGAAAAACCACCCTCAGTACACCCAACTGCGAACTTCAATCTCCACATCATCGGCAGTCAGTTCTACTGTGAGAATAGCGCGTTAAATAATTCGGCCACGGAAGCAGGTAACGTTTACTTAACTTAACAACTGTCCAGGGAATAACTTTTCGAGAGCAGCTCTACCTATGGTCAATACCATCGCTTAGCTCCCGGTGGTCTAATGTTTTCCATCCTAAACACCAAAACTGATTTTCTTAAATGAAGGGTACTACATGTTCTAGCTTGCCAATCATGTTGCGAGCAATGTCAACAGGGCTATTTAGTACTTCATTTGTTAGATTATGATATATAAACAATTCCTTTGAGATAGTTTGGTCAAGTCTTGCCAACTCTAAAACGTCATAGCCTCTTGCTACACTTTATTGAACTGTATATCCAGTAAAATTTGTTTTTAAAACAGTCCAAATCCATTTTCTTGTGTTATTTTTTACTCAAGTTATGACGTTACATGAATTCTGATCACAATTTAGTTTCTTTACATAATGTAAACGTTAAGTTTATCGAGATCTTGGACTCCTGGCTCTGACAGCTGTTTTGCTAGTTGACCTTGCATTGATACTCCTCCGTTCTTACAAACATTGCTGATGATTGGCCCAACATTAATTATAAATTTTCCTGCTTAGTATTATATTTGTATTATTATCTACTCAGCACAGTGCCACTCACCTGCTTGCAAGTGGCCATGAAGACCAGGATTTTCTGCTTGAGATGCATCTTGATGAAGGACCACAACACTGACAGTTTCTCCTCTAAAGCGCACACCACATAGCTCTGCTGCAGACCCTCAGGTGTGCTGTGTCGGGCGTGCTCATGGACAGAGACATACATCGGGTCCTGCAGACTGAGGCGAGCAAGGTCCCGCACTGACCTAGTATTTATCAAACAAGAGATCATCTCCCGCCTCTTGGGAGAGACATCGTAACAAGAGATCATGTCCTGCCTCTTGGGAAAAACATTGTAACAAGAGATCATGTCCTGCCTCTTGGGAAAAACATTGTAACAATAGATCATGTTTTGACTCCTTGGAGACATAGTAACAAGAGATCATGTCCTGCCTCTTGGGAAAAACATTGTAACAATAGATCATGTTTTGACTCCTTGGAGACATAGTAACAAGAGATCATGTCGTGACTCCTGGGAGACATCGTAACAAGAGATCATGTCCTGCCTCTTGGGAGAGACATCGTAACATGATATCATGTCCTGCCTCTTTGGAGATACATCGTAGCAAGAGATCATGTCCTGCCTCTTGGGAAAAACATTGTAACAACAGATCATGTTTTGACTCCTTGGAGACATAGTAACAAGAGATCATGTCGTGACTCCTGGGAGACATTGTAACAAGAGATCATGTCCTGCCTCTTGGGAAAAACATCGTAACAAGAGATCATGTCCTGCCTCTTGGGAAAAACATTGTAACAATAGATCATGTCCTGCCTCTTGGGAGAGACATCGTAACATGATATCATGTCCTGCCTCTTTGGAGATACATCGTAGCAAGAGATCATGTCCTGACTCCTGGGAGAATCATTGTAACAAGAGATTAATTCCTGACTCCTGGGAGACATCATATAATCCTATTTAAGGCCTTGGCTCGAACACTGTCAAGTAGAGTAATATATTGTGATAAAGTTTGGTTAAACAAAACTGTTGTTAGTCAAAATAAGTAGCAGAGTCTAAACTCACTTGGTCTGTGTAGCTGAGAAGAGCAAGGTCTGTCTTGTAGCAGGCAGATTCTCAAGAATACTGTCAACAGTGGTCTGAAATCCCAGGTCAAGGATTCGGTCAGCTTCATCCAGAACTAAAATCTAGAGAAACACACATTTAAAAAAAACTTGTATTATGCATATTGCTACAGTCAAATAGGGAATTATCTACAATATGTTACCTGTATATAGCTACAGTCGAACTGGGGATTCTCCTCCATATGTTGAAGTAGTCGACCAGGAGTACAGATCAAGATGTTACATTTGTGAATTCGTGTCTTCTCAAATTTTAGGTCTTTACCACCTATAACATAAAACAACATATTTATTGTTCTTATAATCTAAAGGCCGGTACAAAGAGAACGCTAAACTAAGCAATGATCCCTCTTTTGCCTCCCGAAGTCAGTGTTGTTTCGTTCTGGTCTGTTCCAGTGAAGTTTAGCTATGGCGTTCTACAAAATATCTTATTTGAACTCAGATAATAGTACTGAGAGATGCTGCTGTTTTGGAAGATGAAGAAAATGTAGGAGGTGGAGGATTGTTCAACTAACACTTCCATTTTAATATAAAAGTGTTTATTAAATATAAAACTAAATAGAATATTATTTAAATATGTGTGAAAAAACTGAAAACCAAACTTCAACACTTCTTTAGTTATTTTCACCAAAACAGCACCGCGTCTGTTCAACACGGAGCCCAAGCTGCGTTATGCGCATGTGAAATGTAAGATGGCTCAAGATGGAAGATGAAAAAATTGCCTGACCACTAATTGAAAGAAACAAAGCAAGGCATAGCTTGGCTTTCTGTGTGTACTGGCCTTAAGAATCTGTTTTAGCAATATAAGAAAAAAAAAATATTTTCATTGATTTAAGAGATAATATTTTCAATGTCTAACAATGTCCAATCTGTGCATGTGTCAGCAGCCTATATACTATTGTATAGCACTGTCCAATAATTGTATTAGTTAGCAGCCTTTTTATATAATTGTAGCGTAGTTGTTCACAGTTCCAGTTCACAGGAGTTGATGCATATTTATGATACACAATGGATCAGGTTGATCATATCTAACCAATGAGCAGAGCGGCTGAGAAGTCGTGGTGCGTTCCAACCAGCTTTAGAGTCTCAAAGATCTGATAGGCCAGTTCTCGTGTGGGTGTTATGACAAGGGCCCCAATTCCTGCACATCTATCCCATTGCTTGATATACAGTCGCTCCAACAGCTGTCAACAACCACAGAACGATATTACTACATGATATACAACCGTATACATTCCCAGGATGATATAACTACATGATATACAACCGTCTACATTCCCAGGATGATATAATTACATGATATGCAACCGTCAACATTCACAGGATGATATAGCTTAATGATATACAGATGTCAAAATTCACAGGATGATATAGCTTAATGATATACAGTTGTCAAAATTCATAGGATAGGACCTATATTTAAATGATATACAGCTGTTAACATTCACAGGATGATATAGCTAATAATAATAATAATAATTAATAATAAATAATAATTAATAATAATAATAATAATAATTCTTACTACCTGTTCGGGTTATACACACTTACGCTAATGTGTAATGGTAGGGTGATTGTGAGATTAAATGGAGGACCTACAGTTTAACGTGGGATCCGAACCACGGTGGAGGTCTGGCATTCCTCACATTCACAAGTTGTGATTAATACACGTCTTGTCAGAGGTGAAGGAAGGATTTTGCAATCAGATAAATCTGTGCCGGGACCGAGGATTGAACCCCGGACCCCCAGCACAGAGCTCCGACACCTTACCCATAGACCACCAGGTCACTGATATAGCTCAATGATATACAACCACCAACATTTAAAGTATAACATAACTACTTGATGTACTGAGATGAGTTCTAGTCTAACAGTACTGAGACTAGTTCTAGCCCAGCGGTACTGAGACTAGTTAGTAGTACCGGGACAAGGAAGGCCAAGGTCTTGCCACTGCCAGTTTTAGCCGCTCCCAGGATATCACAGCCTCTCAAACTCAGCCCGATACTCTCCCGCTGGATGTCAGTCAGTTCCATGTAGTTGCAGGCATTCAGCCCTTTCAGAGTTGGTTCTGACAAAGGTAGATCCTTGAACAGCTTCACAGAGCTAATGTTGATCTACAACATGTGTTACAATACTTCATTAGTAATCAAGACGCTGTTAAATAGGTGCGGATACAGGTGTGGTGAACTGAAACAAGGCTAGGCTTACAATTAAATTTTATTGGTGTAGAGATGTCAGTGAATACACATTAAAGAAGGATTTCTACAGTCGAGATACACTATAACCATTCATAGCAACTATAATAGCTTGGCTATTTAATCCATTATGATATGCGCATCTGTACAGTTGTTTTGTACTGTTGGCAGCTTAAAGCCCTCCCGAGTCAAACGTGGCTGTGTTATATAATAGCTAGTGATATTAATTGATCACTCATATGTAGCTGACAATTTCCACACATCCATCACAGACTCTGCCTTAAAATATTAGTGATGAATGATCCTGGGCATGGGAAGACTTCTGGATAGATAAGTGGTAAGAACATTTGGGTACTAAGGCAAAGGTCCCGGGTTCAATTCTAGTGTCTAGGTGTAATTTTTCAATTAAAAAATATGGTAGTTGAAGTAGGCTTAATCGAAATGTATGTTGTGATAGTAAGCAACTTTATTTATGAAATTAGAAGTAAATATTACAAACATTAAACAACTGTGCAACAAAAAATTTTCTAAATTATCTTAAAGTATAAAGATAATTATGACTGTAACCTACTTTTACTCTGTTCTTCTGTTTGCTGGTGACTGTACTTATCCCATTTCACTATGTCCCTCTTAGGTACCAGTATTTCAATATAAAATGTTAAAGTAGTGGAGTTAGATATTAGTCATTATCTTACATAATTCATCAACAAACAATCATAGCACACACACTGTGTTTGTTATATACAGGGAAATCATGGCATACAAGATTACTAGATCATTAATTGTCATCTCTATTCTTTCCAAGCACAGAGCCTTACTACCCATTTGGGTTACACCCATGTACTTATCATGCTTATGTGTCACTTAGTGATAAAGAAGGTTTAATTTAGAGAAAGTGCACCCACATTTTTGTGACAGGACCGTGGAAAGCCATTTACATGGTGTCTACTAAACTTGACCAATGAAATTCCCGACTTTTTCCCTGATCATTTCCTAAAATTCCCGATTAAAAGGTATGTCACATCCTTCAAATTACCCCACCTACCCCCTCATTTTTCTATGAATAATAATAAGTTTTAAAATTTAAATAAACAAATTTTTAAAATTTGTATTAACATTGTTTAGTAGGAGTAATAAAATTTATTGCACAGCTACAAAAAAACTATTTGAATAACATTATTATTTACTGTTTTAGTAATTATTATATTTCATATTTTGAGTAAAACCATATTTTACCAGATTTTTATTGTAATTTACCAAATTCCCGGTTTATTCCCGTTTTTTCCCGATCAGTTCAAATTCCCGGCTAATTCCCGTTTTCCCAGATGGTAGACACCCTGCATTTAGGAAAAACCACCCTCACTACACCCAATCAGGATTAAAATTCGTATCTCCCCATCATCGGCAGTTTAGTCTATTGCGAGAGTGATGCCTTATGCCATAGGGGCATCAAAACAGCTATTTTGTATTTGTTGTTGATAAATAAAAATTTATTAGAAACAAATGACATACATATAGGTTATAATTTAATGGCCTGGTGAGTAAATAATTATTATGACATTAAAAAGTATGAAATAGCTTAACTTTTAGAAAATATGGTCAAAACTATTTCCACTTCCACCAAGACCATGTAACTGTTTGTTCTAGTCGATTACAGTGGTGTACAGAATTCCGCCCTCTTTGCGTACAATCCCCCTGATCGTCACCCGATATTTTTTCTGTCATAGTTGCGGCTTTAGTAATCCAGAGTGCGCGGATGTGACCGTCTGGAGAGCTGCTATTTATGCTAACTATCGGTGAAAAAAATCAGTCAGTTATTTCTTACCTATCTCTAGCTGATTGAGAGTAGATAAAATCAATATAAGTACAAAACATAACCTAGAAGTTACTCACTCTTTCATAGGCTTCTTGTAGTAAAGATATATTATCATGTTGACGCATTGAGTGTTTTTTCTTGTTTTTGAACAATCGAACCTTATTTTTCTTTCCCTTATTTTTAACATTATTATTATTATTAATATGTCCTATATCTTCTGAGCTAGTACGGTGCATCATGGAAACAGCAATATTTAGCACCAAGTTTAGCACCATAGATAAAGAACAAATAAATCTGAAGCTAAAATGAATATGTGTTAGCTCTGGGTTAAAGTTGTGGTAAAATGTTTTCAGTTTAAGTGCTGCTACCTATTATTTTTAATAGTACTTGCGCAGTTCTAAGTACAAGTCTCAGTGGCTCAGTAGGTTTTTTTTATTAATTTTCACTACTGTTAAATATTAATTTGTTTGGCTAAAATTTTAACTAAAACATGCTAAGCTGCAGTATGAGCGTATTGCATTATATTTAAATACAATTAATTCAATGTATTTTTTCAAACAACTGCAAAAAAAAAACCTTTTTATATGGGTACCTACCGTAAAATACCCAAGGATGAACATGATCTTTCTTAACAATTCACTTAACACAAATATTTTTATAAATTATGTAGAGAAATGTCATGAAATAGCTCTCTACTCTAAACACCTCATTTTACAAAGTGGTTCTCAAATTGTGGTTCATATAACACTAGTGGTCCACACGTGGGATTCCAAGAAAATGAATGATATGACAAAATCGTATTTTATTTATTGTATTGTAACAGTGTATTTGCTTCATCCATTTGTATTTTCTTTTGCCTTATTTATGGGCTTTGTATTCTTTTCTGTTGCCACTTGGAGGAGTATTTTTCTGCTAGGCTGTTCATTCTCTGGTTGCCTAGTGACAGATCAAATTACTTTGACAGTACATTAATTAGTATCGTTTCTAGCTTTAAATAAGGCCCTTTCTAAGGAAATTGAACTGTAAAATTGGGATATGAAACAAAGGTAGATAGTATAATAACGCAAGTGGTCTGCGTGTGGATCAAACTATTGAGGAAAAAATTGAAAAACACCGAATTTTAAGAACTATTTAAAAAATTATTGTGTGCATTTAAATTGTCCACTGAGCCAACGAAATCATTTTTGTTTGGAGAACAAATATAGATAGTAGCACTATTCAGAAAAAACACATTTTTGACCTTAACTCAACAATTATTTCAATCCAAGCTCTGTGTTTTACTGTTCTACTTATTTGGAAGTTGTAGTAATAGATCTGAAATATTACAAAGGAAAACCCATAGATAATTAGAATAGAAACTGTAGGTGTGCTAGAAACGCAGTTCTTGTAGAAAGTGAAATTTATTTGATCTAAATCCAAACAATGGCTTTGACAGGATGTTACGGCCTCATAAAGTGGCTTGTTGTTCTTGTCAACTTCATATTCTGGGTGAGTAAACTATTCTATTTGTAGAATATTCACTAAGGTTAAAGAATTGGTTAAGTATGTAACAATAAAACTGCTATTGCCACATATTGATAACCCTCCTTAACTTAATATATTTTCAAAATTATTTCTGAACTCGCAATTGAGCCTTTGCTTGGTACCAACACCATTCTCCTTATTCTGGATTTATTCTTAAATGTACAAAACCTAAATGTTGTCTAGTCCATTCCACACAACCATCGATGCTGTGCTTTAGTTCATCTACAATATTGTCTTGTAATTAATTGGCCTCTTCTGTGAATATATATAGTCAGGTTCGCTTGCATATTCAGCTGAGCAACTTGTAGTTTGGCAACACAGATGATGGATTTATATTGTTTGAAAACAAATTGTTCACTAAAATGAAACCCAAGCTTTAGGGTTGATTAGGCTGCAAGTACTTGCAATAGAAGCTTACTGAACATACAAAATAAAGTGTATCAAGAGGCTATGACATTTTAAAGAGTTTGTGAGATGTGTACCAGATAAGTTGTATGCATTCCATAAACAAATAAATTACTAAATATCCCTGTTGACATAGCTCGCAAAATGATTGGCTAGCTAGAACACCTGACATGGTACCCTTCACTTAACGTTCACATGTTGTGTGAAATGTTCTCCCCTAGACAACTCTTATATTACGGTAAGTAAATGTTAAACTAACTGCATCGTGATACCCACTTCAGGGGCCGCATGGTTTAAGGCACTATTCTCACAATAGACTAGATTGCCGATGACGAGAAGATTGTGGTTCGATCCCGGTCAGGTATATAGAGGGTGGTTTTCCCTAAATGATTTCCCACTTTTGCAAGACACAAATGTGGGTACACATACTCTGAATTCACTCTTCCTCATCCTAACACTTTAGAATAATTAGTGTATAACCTAAATGGGCAGTAATTACGGTAACTGCATCTTAATGGCTTTAATTTAAAAACGCAAGGAGAGCTGTTACATCACGGGAACATTAAGTGAATGTTAAGTTAACATCACGTTGATCGTGAACCCAGCATAGCGGGCTACAGTAACTTTTTTTTTTAATGTAAGATATTGCATTTTAATTTTTGGTTTATCACAGTAAAAATTACAGTAAACTTAGGCTCCTATAAATGTTTGCGTGCAATAGATTGGACTGTCTGGGATAGGGAGATAAAGGTTCGAATCTCACTCGAGTGAACTGAGGGTGGATTCTTCTGAATGATTTATCACACTCCCTCCACATAAATGTGGCTACATTTTATCTACTATCTTCCTTATTTCTACTCTGATAGCATACATATGCAGAGAACTTGAGTGAGAACTAAAACTCACACACTATAATTATCGTTATTAAACCATCGGCCCACACTGCACATTAGGAAATAATTCTAGTTTTACAAAAGCTAATGGATTTAAGAGCAGATAGCCCTCATAAGTTGAACTGCTACTAAAGCTTATAGTCTGGTTTGGAGAATAATTCAACTTTACCAAAACAGTTAAACTATGGACATTTATTTGAAGGTTGAGGCCAAAGAGTTAGAAAAATAAAATGATTTAATACAATTTTTAGCAAAATTTTACCGCTCAAAGTAGCACTGCGTTTTAAAAATGATGATTTTATTCATGTTTGAAACAAAATATATAAATAAGCTAACTTGATTAAATTTTTGATCTGTACATATTAATAAGTTAAAAGCCGTATTTTCCCAACTAATCCTCATTTCCTGAACCAAAATATGGTATTTTGTTCAGTTGGCGGGCCTGGCTGTCCTCATCCTCTCTGTGTGGATGTTGACGGACCCAACATTCTATCTGAGTATGGCTCAAGACGAGTCTAGCTACAACACCGGAGTGTACATCCTACTTGCCACCGGTATACTCATGTTCGTGGTGGCCTTCCTGGGATGCTGCGGGGCCTACAAGGAGTCTCCATGCATGTTGGTCTCCGTGAGTAGCTTAAATATCTTTGTAGGATGTGTCCTTTGGGTAGTCTTCTTTTTGGTAGTCTTACCTTCCTAGGATGTATCCTTTGGGTAGCCTTACCTTCCTAGGATGTGTCCTGTGAGTAGCCTTACCTTCCTAGGATGTGTCCTTTGGGTAGCCATACCTTCCTAGGATGTGTCCTGTGGGTAGCCTTACCTTCCTAGGATGTGTCCAATGGGTAGCCTTACCTTCCTAGGATGTGTCCTGTGAGTAGCCTTACCTTCCTAGGATGTTAAAGTACCCTAACACAAGATATTCAATAGCCAGAAATAAAATACTTACTGTGACAATTACACAAGAGGGTGTGAGACTAGTTTATTCTTGAGAAATATATTGATGAATTTTCAACAAAGATAAATTTTCTTTCTTCCTGCTATTGGGGTATTCGACATTAATGTTTTATTGCTATGAAACAGTTCTTCTGTTTTCTGCTGATCATCGTTGTGGCCGAGATTGCTGCTGGTGCTTGGGGCTACAACAACAGAGCGCCCTTGGAAGACTCTCTACGGGACAGCATCACCACAACGGTCAAGGAGGAGTATGGGACAGTACAG
Source organism: Timema bartmani (assembly GCA_902151455.1). Classification (NCBI taxonomy): domain Eukaryota; kingdom Metazoa; phylum Arthropoda; class Insecta; order Phasmatodea; family Timematidae; genus Timema; species Timema bartmani. Next base: position 19,310 of record CABFWB010001744.1, on the reverse strand, counting down.
ACTCGCACTGTCACCTTTGACGCTATTCAGAAGGGAGTGAGTATAAGAAACCTTCCTTCTGGTATTGACACAATTTCACACTTTTGTGGTTAATAACGCTGACATGTTTATTGGTTACAGATGCAATGTTGTGGAGCTAATGGCCCCAATGATTGGTCTGGCAGCCGGTACAATAACGCTGACAAGTCGGGGATTGACCTAACATTCAAATCCTTAGTGCAAATGTACCGTATACCGGCTAGCTGCTGTACCGTAGCTGAGAGCTCTGTTGCTTGTGTTGCTGGACAAGAAGTAGGGACCGGAGCATCAATCTCTGGAATCATGTACTCACAGGTGAGTCTCATCATACCTGGCTCAAATTCCATGTAGTACTGACAGGGAAGCTATACTGTTCTGCTCACCATGATTAGACTATGAACTTAAAATGGTTTCCTCACCAAACTAAACAAGTCTTTGTTATTATACAGGGATGTATCGACAAGATGATAGAAACCCTTCGCCAGCACATGAGCATAGTTCTTGGCGTGGGTCTTGGTATCATCATCATTGAGGCACTAGGCCTCGTCTTTTCCCTGGTTCTCTGCTGTGCTATCCACAACACTGAGCATCGCTACAAGGCCTGAATAAGCTCTCATCACGCTGGCTGGTCTCAAGCATACATTTGACAAATAGTACAAGAAATGCTTCTCTTTTAATGCATACATATATGGCAGTTAAGTCAAGTGCGTCTTTACCATTCACTTTTCTTTTTATTTCATCATACAGCTAAAAAAAGTGTCCAGCGACCTGGATAACATGGAAATGTCAGGGAATTGGTTTGGTCACGTAAAAATAGGTGCATTTTATCAAATTTGTGGAATATTCAGTTATTTCACTTAAAAAAAACCTACTGTTATTTACAATAGTAAAAATGATACTTTTCTTCCAGTTAACCCTCATCACAAATCTCTTTTAATACAGTTGTCCCTGTTGAGTATACTAATCTCAGTTCTCAATTCAAACATATTTTTGGTGTCATATTTAGCCAAAGTTGAAACTTGGCTATGCACATGCATGAGAATGCGATTAAGTTATAAGAAGACAAAACTAAAAAGATTTTGTCTCACAACAATTTTAAATTGTACTGATGCGAGGTGGTCATTTAATGTCTTGATATGATCTCACTGAAATCTAACTTTAATCAAACCATCGCGTTAGACTGAAATCCTTTAACCCCATCACAATTAGTATGTTTCTAAAATCGTCATCGTCAACTGTTTCCAGCTCGTGGTCAGATCAATTTAGTAAAATGCCTTCATCTTCCTTCCACCATTCTCCTTTATTTAATTTCTTCCATTCTTATCTCACTTGCACACTTTTCGTTATCTGCTCCTTCAATCTCTTTCATGGCTTTCCTTGCGGTAATTTTCCTACATACTTCATTTCCATAATTTTCTTCGGCATCCTCTCTTTTTACATCATCACATGCCCACACCATCTCAGTCTTGCTTCCTCTTCTATCTCATGTACTCCCTGTACCCCCACTCTTTCATTGATAACTTCATTCCTAATCCTGTTTCTCCTCGTGAGAGCTAACAAACTTCATTCCCATGGACTCCACTTTCCTAGTCTCTCTTACATTCAATGCCCTGTTTAGAAATATAATTACATGATGTGTTGCGATATTAATAAAATAATGTTTGTAACATACTTAATTGTGTGTGTATATATGCTGTAAAAACACATAGCTATGGAAAACCTGAAAAAGTTGAGGAATTTTTAAAATATAGTTTAGCTGGACACATTTAAATAGAACATACTAATTACTCTGTCTTGAATTAAGAAATAACAGATTGGGTATGTGCCATGATTTGCTGACTTCCTGCTAACTTTGATAGATTTTGATGCAGAAAGCGCACAATATTTTATTAAAAATTTACAAGGTAACATATTTTTTAAACATAATTCCACTATTAGTGACCAGTAACAAGTGTGTGTGTGTGTGTGTATAAAATACGTGGACATGGTCAAACCTTCTATAATCTATCATTTATTCCAAACTTTTTTTTTTACAAGTTTTATGACCATATCCTGGTCGATCATGTTGTGAAAGAGTGTATTGACCAAAATATACATGTAGTTAAGAAGTAAATTAAGAAAAAAAAAAATATATATATATTGAAACTCTAGGAAAGCAAGAAAGTAAAATATGTTATGTTCCTCCCCCCCACCCATATTCTGTTTAGGACAGTATTGTACGACTTGTATTGGACGGATCTCCCAAGCCAAGCGCTTTACGGAATGTTTTTAGCACCACGTCTTCCTACCTGTTTTGTGTTACACATATGAACTAGCTACGATAATGTTTTGGGGTTAAAGGTTGAGTTTTGAGGAAATGTATACACATTTTCATAAAAGAAGAGTAGAAAACCATCCAAGCAAGATTCGAACCCTGATATTCCTGGTCCAGATCCAGTCTTGCAAGAGGGACCACTGAAGCAGCTTAATGTTGATTATGGTTCACAATACATCTTGTATGCCCTGCGCGCTGGATGTGTTTTACTCTTTCTACCAAGAAACCCACAAATACCCGACAACATAAATTAACAGTTTTAGTACTAAATTCATCCCGAGAAACAAACACTGTATATTAATATCTTAATCCATATTTGGATCATTTATTGACCTGCCATTCTGTTTATTCCAAACATTTTTATAAGCTGTGTTTGTTTTTTATTTTGTTCTAGACGAGTATGTATAATATTTCACTGAAATCGAATTATTATATTCTCAGGTTACTTTGAATGTCTCCTTAATAATGATAGAAATATGTTTTGTGTTAGCTTAGTAACCAACGAAATATGTTTTATGTTAGCTTAGTAACCAACAAAATATGTTTTATGTTAGCTTAGTAACCAACAAAATATGTAGGATGCTCTCTTAATAGCCAGGGACATGAGGGGTGAGCTCTCTTAATAGCCAGGGAAATATAGATCCGCCTTTGTTAACAGAACAATCTTGGTTGCCATATGTTAGAGTTTTAATGATGTTGATAAATTCACCACATTCTTGTCTCAAATTTACACCTAGTCTTGTTAGTTTATATATAAATTAGTCACATTTACTGATAATTTAATTATCCATAACGTGTGTTCTGCTAAGCTAATTTTGCTAATAGGATTACATTGGAGATGCTGATATTCTAACTAAATATTGAAAACAGTTCGACTTTAAAGTACACAAAAAAGCCAAATATTGTATAAATATTAATATTATCTATTTAATCGAATAACATTGATATTTACATTTATTTAACCTGATGATTGTGTACTATAATAGTTTTTAATTACTAATGTATTAGTTTAATGTAATTATGCATGTTTGGCCAACTTGTACTATCTTTTGTATCTTGTCAGTACAGGACACCTTATTCCCGAGATTATTTTGATTTATCAGTTGAACTGTTGGAATTATAACCTAAGTTGACCCCAATTTTTTGATGTTGAAAATTTAGATTTTTTTTTGGTCATCTTGTAATCACAAGTACCAATATTATTATTTGCCTGAATTATGTTAAGGTTATTCACCATTGAGAATTACTAAGATTGTTTAGAGTCTATAACATTTTGTACACCTCATATAAATGTCAAGTTAAACTACTTTACAACAATGGTAGCTACGTATGAAGGATAAAATATAAAGTTTGATCCCTTATAACTCATGCATTGTAATGATTTGAAATCATCGAATCACTATTAATTTTATAGCTTATTATTATAGACACTTGTTAAAACTGTGCAATAAATTTTTGTTCTTTTTGAATGACCTTAACATTTATCACTAGACTTTACTAACCACATCATTCAAAGAGTGTAAATGTAAAATAATCTTAAGTTTCTTGTGCTTTATATGTTGTGAACTAGTTTTGATAATTTATAGAGCACGCTTCTCCATGGTAAATTTTATAATCGATTACCAACCTTAGTATACCAATTTCAATCAAATATCAGGCTTTAAAATTTTTTTTCCCTGCTACTTAATTTCAAATTGAGTATAAGCTAGATTGTTATTTTTTAATATAAGTTCAATAAATTATTTACCAGTTTAAAAAAAAAGCTCCTTTAAAACTTTAACCATTAAAATAAAATGTAATTAGCAGCCACATGACTCCCATAAAATGCTATTATCAAACAGTTTTTATATTTTAATAATAAATTAAGATTGGTTTCTATGGGTTTTTTTTATTAAGTTTTGACTTTGATTTGAAATTTACATTTCATCAAATCGAAATCTAGGATCTCTTTGTATTTGAAAATAGAGGTGAGTGTAGTTTTAAAACTTTGACTTTGCTTCGAAACAAATATAAGCATCATCGCTTCAAAAAAATACCATAATGACAGCCAAGATACTCACTTTGTGGTCACTTAGTGCCATTATTAACTGGTATGTACATCAATATTCACATGAAAAATCTGAAGTAAATGAACTACATGTTTTGATAATTTAATTCATTTAGATAATTAAATATTACAAACAATTGCACAATAAAAATTATTTTAATGCATAAAGTTATAATAAGAAACCCAATATATTTTGTCGAGCATAAAAAAATTAACCAAAATAACATTAAAACTTTGAGAATATTTCATGTATTCAATTTGAGTTTGTTTGAATTGAAAAGGTAGACTTCACACCGGCCTTGTTAAAATGTTTGGATCCAGAACTTCAAATTGAATGTGAATCTTGGCGATTTTCGTATTTGAAATTTCGAAGCTGTACACAGGCTTACATTTGTTATTTTTAATGTGCCAAAGGTTTGGGTTGGACTATGTACATCCGGTCCAAACAACTCCATTTGTCAGCTTAAACTGTCAAATTTATGTTAGATCTAGTTTTGTGTAATTGTATCAAACGATCTGATTTGTTAGAAGATAACTAGTCATGTAACTTTGCATCATTGAATCTCACAGCAACTAATTTGCTTGTAATAACTCTTAATACATATGTAGCTTTACAAACAAATTATTCATATATTAAATAATTCAAATGTAGAAACAATTTTGTATGTTAACTCTTAATTTTAATTAAAATGAAAGTGTTCCAATTTGTTTGTCTATAAATTAATTTCTCTCACTCATTGTCATGACCAATAAATAAGTTAATTTATTTTAATGCCTCAATTTAGTTTCAACTATCGTGCTTGTTTAGTCTTAATGTCTATTGAATAATGTATTTCTTTGTAGTTTTGAGGCAGTTTTGCATATTGTAAACCATGATCATGGTTTTGATGCCTTCTCTTCAGGTATATAACTAAACACTCAACCTTCAATGGTCTTGGGTCCGGGGTCCGAACCCAGCCCGGGTCAACAGATTTTTCTTGAGTGAAAAAAAAACTGTAGCACAACTTCCATCTGAGGGAAATTAAAGCCGTCGGTCCTATGTCGATTGTGGCGTGAAAGGTTTGTGAAAATAGCTTCCTTTGCAAAATTGTAGGCGCTCTCGCTTGTATAAATTCTTGTGTGCTGATATGTCAGTTCGGAAAGTGCACAATAAATATTTCAAATAAATAAAAACTAAACACACATTTATACTTTTTCATATAAAAAGAAATGTTCAAAAGAAATTACGACTAATATTTTTTTTGTGCCCCTGAACTCAAAGTGGGCCTTCAATTAAGCTTAGTTTATTGATTAGAGATTATTAATTCCAAATTTTTTGAAAATGGCTTGAATGATTTTGTTTAAAATATATATCTGTGGAGTGTTTGACATGACAAAAACATATACTTGTTTTTTTTTTAGCAAGAAATTCTATTTAGAGCAGTTTACTGATTACCAATATTTAAAAAATTGTTACAGGGCCTACACAGGGAATGGGTTAATGAACTTGAGTTTTTGCAGTAGTCATGTTGGATCAATATGGTAAATACTAGAGCTGGGGTGATTGGCTATTCTACAGATGCCAATCATTTGGTTTATTTAATTCAACATTTTACAAAGATAGGTGTTCACACTTGTCATTTTTATATAGTTCAATATAGTATGTAGAATTAACTTTAATTTAATTCACTTTACCACTGGACCTTTCACATTTTAAAGATAATTAGTTTCAGGAGAGGATGCCAAAGGAGAATGGTAGAAGTACAGAGGAAGATGAAGACATTTTACTTAACTGACCCAGCCACAGGTTGGAAACAGTTTGTGATGAATATGAATAAAATATAGCTCAAACTTCGCTTTGACTATTAGAGAGCTTAGTCAGTAAAAATAGTGGCAGCTAAGATAGTCAATATATATTCAATTACTGCCATTTTTAGATGTTGTATGCATTACAAATTAATGTTCATGTGAAAGAATTTAAAGTAATAGAATTGCATTTTGTGATAATTTAATTTATCAAATTAGAGTGAAATATTACAAAAAATTATTGTTCAATAATTCTAAACACAATACTTTAAAAAAAAACATAAAACAACCTAATCAAAAATATTCTAACTTCATTTCTGCTTTGAGGGTATTTCATATATTTTCTCAAGCATTAAACTAGCAAAATATATTCGCACTTCTATTTGAGTTGGGGAAAGTGTGGACTCCGTATTCCCCTACAGATCATAATAATATTACGACTGATTAGAAGAAACAACAGTATGGCGTTTCATTCCCTGCTACAAATCCAATAAGTTTCAACTGTGAGCATAAATTATTAATAACAATAATAATTAATGTAAACAATAAATACAAAACAAGCAACAAGTTGATTACAGGACCAAGGGGTTTCATCTTAATCTTTTACATGCAACATATACTTTAAATAATGTATTGAAATAACAGACTATTCGGAAAAAACTATAATTTTATATGATTCAAATGATAATAAATTTAAATTTTGAACATCCATGATGTTTTGAAACTTCCAATAGTTCTTTAGTTTTAGCTGGTTTTGAAACTTCCAATAGTTCTTTAGTTTTAGCTGCCATTGACTCTTTCTCAAGACGTGTGCTTATTAAGGTGGGAGTACAGTGAACAAAGCTAAGGGCAGTGTTTTTGCAGTTTTTATAGCAAAACAGTTTTTGACTGAAATAAATAAAATATTTCTCCAGTGGAAGTTTATTTTCTTCACATGGTGATATCAACAGTTGTTGAATATCTGTCATAAATAAAGCTGCATAAGATGAGTTTTTTTTAGATGAAGATAAAAAGTTGTCAGTAAATTCCAGGACAGCTTTGATAGATATTCAACAACTGTTGATATCACTATGTGACAAAAATTAAACTATAGGTTTCTACTGAAGCAATATTTAATTTTTAGTCAAAAAAGTTTTGATATAAAAACTGCAATATTATGGCTCCTAAATCTTGTTTCTTACACTGCCACCTTTACAGATACATCCCCTCTCCCCCTAATTAAAACAGGTGCAATAACTTCTCTCTCACTCAAACAAGACTGTCTCGCTGATCTTACTATTCTCAAAATAACACACCTACATAAGCAGCACCACAACCACCCCCTATTCCCCCCTTCTCTTGTTAAAGAAAGAAAAGTAACTGTCAACTTAAGAGTACACTATCAGCCATGGCCCTCGCTTCCTTTATATCAACAAAATAAAGTACAAGACTGTCAGCTGCCAATATCTTAACTATGACGAGTCACCAGTAACTGCCACGATCAGTACATTAACACTCGGTTCAATAGATTAGTGTTAGGAATAAGTGAGCCAAATGCTGACCATCAGCTCATCAGCTTATCTGACTGCAGTTATCAGATGATGATTGATATCGGCCCAGCCCTAATAAATACTATTTAAAGCTTGTAATTAAATACCCCAAATTCACACGCTTCCACTGTTATTATTTATTTTTGCAAATTTCCCAGTGTTTTACCAATTTTCCAGGTGTATGGGAATCCTCAAAGACAACTTGTGATATTCAACAATATTTTATTTTAAAATCAGAAATAGTAAAACATTTAAATTTCGATAGTGAATGGTTAACCAATGTTACTTTGTGTCCTTGATACTGTCGGTAACGCACATTGCTAACTAGCTCTGCAGTTGATTGCAGCATCTTCACTTCCACTAGTTTCACTCCCTTCTTCACTATGTACGGAGGTGATGCGATAACCCATATTCATCAGCATCACTTCGAACGGGTCTGCGTTCATGCGCTTCTGGTTGGCTGATGCTGCATCGTCAAGATCCAATACCTCGCGATCGTTCTTCGACCCATCCTGTGGAGCATTCATAAGTCTTTATGTAAATACATACTTTTGTCTAAAAGAGCAGTCTACAACCTTTTTGGGCCCAGTTCAAATTATAAACATATTAAAAGTCCTGGTATTTTACTATGTTTTCTCGAGTATGAGTTTGTTTCAACCACCGGCTTACTAAGCCTGTCGTGGACTACACCTGAGTAATGGGGCTGCCGCTTATAGGTCCTCAGGTAGACCTTCTCTAAGTGAGGCTATGGGTGCTGATGATGACCTAGCTCACCATCACCAACCCTCTCATTTCCAGCCAACTGGCCAAACCCTGTTCCAAGCTTGTTGGTTTTGGCCCTGACCTGTCTCCTGTCTCTTGTCTGCACCTGACCTGGTTTCCGCCAGAGTTCAACTCAACCTCCACCAGGTTACTCAGATCCCGGGGTACACCACTTGGCATTGAGATCAAGATAGGGTAGGAGAGGCTAAGAGACCCACTAGGGAGGTAAAAATATATTAGAAGATTCTGGAGGAGAGAATAAGAAATAAAATGAAAGGAAGATGGAGAGAGGAACAACAAGGATTTAGGGCATAGAGGTGTACAATATGTCAGCAGATGGAAAGAAGGTATGTATACGGGAAAGATTTGGTAATGGTATTTATGGTTGTGGAGAAGGCATACGATAGTGTAGATAGGAATAAAGTTTGAAAAATGATGGAGGAGCCAGGAGTGGTAATGAGAGTGAAAAGCATGTATGAGGATAACATGAGTTGTGTTAAGACGAAGAGTTAAAGGGGAGAGTGGTTCCAAATAAAAAATGGAGTGAAGCAGGGGAGTGCCCTTTCACCATTACTATCTGTAATGGTAATGGAAATGGTCATGAACAAAGTGGCAGGAAAACTCGGGGGAGGAAAAATTGAAAGCCATGATGTTTGCTGATGACTTGATCATATAGGGGGAGAAGGAAGAGGAAGTACAGGAACAACTACAAGAATGGAATGAAGAAGTAAAAGAGTGTGGAATGAAATTTAGCATGGTAAAGTGTGAAGTGATAGTAATTAAAAAGAAGAGGGTAAGTCCTAATAAAGCTATAAGGTTGGATGGAGTAGAGCTGTGAATAGTACAAAACGTAAAATATCTTGGAAGCGTGATTGAGGCGAAAGGTGGAAGTAGAGAGGATATAATGAGAAGAGGACAGCAGGGAGAGTTGTTCTATAGGTGTGTATGAGACCTGCTACGGAGAATAGAAGTGTCCTTGAAGTGTAAGGAAGTGTTGTACAGGACGTTCTTTGCACCTTTTGCCACATATGCTGCAAAAACATAGACATTGAATGCAAGAGAGACTAGGAAAGTGGAGGCCATGGGAATAAAGTTTGTGAGGAGCATGTTAGCTGTCACCAGGAGAAACAAGATTAGAAATGAAGTTATCAGGAAAAGAATGGGGTACAGGGAGTACATGAGATAGTAGAGGAAGCTAGGATGAGAAGGTATGGGCATGTAATGAGGATGGAAAAAGAGAGGATGCCGAAGAAAATGTTGGAAAAGAAATATGTGGGGAAAAGGACAGCAGGGGAGGCCAAGAAAGAGGTGGGAGGAGCAGATAACAGAAAGTGTTCAAGTGAGAGGAGAAGGATGGAAGAAATTAAAGGAGGAAGAGTGGTGGAAGGATAGAGTAAGATGGAGACATTTTACTTAATTGACCCGGCCAGAGGCTGGAAACAGTTGATGATGATGATGATGATGATGATGATGAAAAAAAATTAAAAGTCTCGTGATCACCCATCTTTTCTCCATTCTTATGTTTATGTTTTATTTTTGTCTATACATAATTATTAGAGAGTATGTTCATGATAGGTTTTTACCTGGATGACCGTTCAAAAATCTTATATTTAGATTTTGGGTTGCCAACACTTGTAAAGGATCACTGTTTTGTTATAAATGTTAAGTTTTTTAATTACATGTTATATTTTACATTTAAAATAACGTAAACTTAAGTTTTCTCACACTATTACTTTTAATAATTTCTTTTTACCCAATCCGAAACAATATTTTAAACAAAATTAAAAGTACTTATTCTTTGTTTTGGAATGTTAACTAAAATGTGTAATATAGTGCATACATTAATACCTTTTAATACAAGCATCGTATTTACTTGGAAAAGAGAAAATACTTGTCATTTTTTTATATGTAATAAATTGTTTTATGATTATTTTATTGTATTTTAAAATATTTAAGTGAAAAAGATATTTTTATCCACTGCGTAGGTGTATCGTAAAGAACTTGTTTACATCATGTTCAATAACATGGTTTAAATTCATTGGTCGCCATTTTGAAGCAATATTCGTTAGAAGTTTTTGTGAAAGTGCTGTGAATAATAATTTTTTTTCAAGTGGAATAAAATGCTAAATAAGCTTTGTGCCCAACCTCAAATAAATATAAATAATACTGACCTAAATTACTGTGGTTAACTATCACATTCATACATTACCATATGTTTTCATTACAATTATCCAAACTAAAAGATGTCAGCTGTTGGCGTAGGGATACATTAGGGACTATTTCTAGTAACTTTATGAGCTGTCATCTAAGTAAACTAAGGTCGTGAATGAATTATAGTATGCTTAGATTCAATCTTTCATGAAATAATTAGGTTTCTACCTTAAATAAAGAATAAATAAAATGTATATTTTCATTAATTTTCTAATAAAACATTATCAATTATGACCAATCATTAATTGTGATCACTCAAATATTATTTAATAAGGTTATTTGGAATATAACACTTGGAGAGATCTTGGTTACAATTAGGAGGGATAGCCAGCACAATTACCTAAGTGATACTGGAGTAGAAATTGTTTAGAGAGAACACTAAAAACACAATGTAAACACATTTTAAGGACAAACGTTTACTGTCACAAACAGCTTCTAAAGGTTAAGAGAGTAGACCAATGTTCTCTGTTGGACTGCAAGGTTGAATGTCAAAAGCTGATATCTTTTAGTTAGGATTTCACTGTATAGATGCCATTACTTTGATAGCTAGAAAACTAGAAATTGTGTTATATATATTATATTATTGTTGTTACATTGAAAATGAAGTGTGCTGATAGGAAGTTGAGTTTATTAATTTCAATAAACAAACACATCATAAATTATGTTATAATATCCTTACTTGTGCTATATAGCAATTATATCAAATAAAGTGTATTTGTAATAAGTATAACTTTTATGTGTTTTTTTCCTTTAGCACCATGTCTCACCAGCCGCTCAGGTTATAGGCGTAAGTACTAATTAAGCTAATGAATTAGGGATGAAGAAGGTTGAATTTAGAGGAAGTGTGCCCACATTTGTGTATAGGGAGAGTGTAAACAATTTAGGAAAACCACTACTGTTACACCCAACTGGGATTCGAATCACGATTTCACTCACACACGCACGCACAAACATTTTCACAGGAAAAACATTCTGGGAGGCCTTCTTTCGTATCAAAATACTAATGTACAAGGTTGTTTAGTTGTCATCGTTGTACTTACCATTGGTCGAGGACTCCAGAGTCTGACCACTTGGTCAATACCGCTGGTAGCCAGGAGACAGCTGGATGGATGAGGCTGTAAACAGTTGACTATAGCGTCGTCTCCTTTCAATACCCGGACTATGTTGGTGGTCTTACGGTCCCATATGAAGAAGGAGCCATCATCTGAACCAGCCACAATGTATTGACCTTCACTAGAACATGATACTACATCAACTCTAGTTGGTTTATCACTTACTATATCAACTCTAGTTGGTCTATATTATTGTCCTATGATCTGAACCAAACATAATGTATTGACCTTCAACAAGTCTTATTTTTCATTTAGGTTATAGGTTATGAAACACTTGAGCGCAAGCCAAAAGTAAACGCACTTGAGCGAATTAGTTGTTGAAAGCAAAGAAATGTGTAATGCTGGGGGAAGGGGGGAAGGAGGAATATTGTGTTTCCCGGCTTGGCTTGTAGACATTGAATGCGAGTACATTAGACAGTTTAATAGGGTTTCCTGGCTGCTAATTCCACCTAAATTCTAAACATTTCTTAATATTCATCAGTATATGCATAGTAAACTTAATTTTAGTCCATTGAGTATATAAAAAGTATTTATTATTTAGTTTTAAAGTTCAATGAGTTTAAAGATTTTTAAAGTTTTGATTTTCTTGTGGATACTGACATAGAACTCATCTAAACAAACAGAAGGATGCCTTGTGCCCTTTACGAAAGATACTGTTACCGCGTTGACAGATTTAACAAGGAAAATGTGACTTCTTGGTGGTGTGACAATGGAAACAATCAAACTTCTGTGGAACTATTACTTCCACCGCCTTAGAAGTAATAGAGAAGATTTTAACTTGTTAATATCTAACATTATAATAGAAAAACAAAGATATATTACAATAGAATACCAGTAATTTCTCACTAAACGAATCGGTATTGTTCAAGTTATAACTTATAAACCAACAAAAATACATTCTCTTATAATTTATTCAAACAAAATACATCTACGAAATTCTATCTATAAATTAAACACTACCAAATTATTAAATTAAACAATTATTGGTAACCACAAGTGCAATAAAATTTATATTTAAACTAAATTTTATAAAGAGACTAGCGCCCAAGCGGCAAAAGGAAACAAGTGTTCCATAAAACAATTTTACTTATCAAAATAAATCTTCTAGTGAGAAACTACTGATGCATACATAGAACGATTTTAATCACATAATTAACTAAGTGTTCAAACACCCAAACCCATCATAGGTCGATTATATTTAAATATTTAATAATTATAAAGAGTTTATATTTTGACATCCTGGAACAATTATATCCAAGTCCAGACCAGGACTTCCAGTGGAAGTGTCGGATTTAATAGTCAACCATGTTAGCTGAGCACCAGCTTTATATAGGTCTAGTTGATGGAAATAAGGGGGGGAAATCTTCATATTAAAAGTATAATGCCACATTGCGAACACATGCTAGCAGCATGGTTCTCTTGTTAACAACCGGCATCATCTTGACACGGAGACCAGAACTCTGGTGATTTGGCAGTTAAGATCGTGTGAGGTTCATCTGTCGGCCAGCTAGGCCAATCAGCATAGGTCTAGATCACCTCATTGAAGTGATTCATCGATGCAACTTTCATAGCTTTGTCAGTCTTCTATTTGAATTAATTAATGTGCACCAGTCGTACGATGGTTGTTGGCCAAGACTATAGGGTGAGTAAAGAATATATTTTAGATATAGTAAGGTGTTGTAAATGTTTGATATTGCAGTATGTCTATATGTATTGGATTTATTCGGGGCCGGTAGTAATAATGTAACATTAGCTAGCAATGCTAATGTTACAACAAGGTGAAGTGTAAACGGTGGATAACTACCAAAAACAATACTGTTTTGAATGAAATGCCACACCTCTGTACCAGAGACTGCTACCAACCAACTTCAGACAAACTTATCTAACAGAAAAAAAGGGGGGCAAGAGAAGAAAAGACAGCTATAATGACAATTTATACCCAAAAAAAGTAGGCCCGTTATTCAACCGTGGCAATGAACTGGTAACAGAAATACCTTCTTAGTCTGTTGCTAAAATCATCTTACACCAAGTATGGAGGAAATCCCAAGGCACACAGAAAGAACCAGCAAGACCATAAGACATAAATATACCGCCTGAGTTACTAAAGATGGAATGACGGAAGCAAATCTATTCTGGTTGATGACTTTTTTTTTTGTGCCAGAGGAAAGAATCTTTTTATTTTCAAGCAGCAAAGGAAAAGCTGCACTTAAGGAGAAATACATATTTTTTGTTGATGGAACATTTAGGAGCTGTAGCAAACAGTGTGGTCAAATCTACACCATCCATGCCAATCTTGGAAGTTTGATTAAAGAAACCAACATTATTCTGGTGGCATACACTCGTCTTACAGATAAAATAAAGAATATTTATAGCAGGTTCTCTAAAACGTTTATGGATAAGATTTCAGATTGAAACACTTAAACAGTTATCATTGATTTTGAGGTTGCAGTTATTGAGGCTTTGAAGTCTTTGTTCCAGATGCGTCACATGAACTTGGATTGGCGATAGACTACAGCCACAATGAGGAACTTCGACTTCATGTACGGTGTGCTCTGCCTTTCTGTACTAACCGATCAACAAAATTTAAAAAGGCTGGTTGAACATTCAAGAAAATTCACTGAGTCGTGAAAAACTAAGGGAAATTCAAAAATTCAACAATTTTCAAAGATATTTGAAATTGCCACGAAAAATGCCACATAAGTCACAGCGTTATTGACGGGTGGAACCATTGCCTCAACAAGTTGATGAACAAACCCCGCCCCAAAAAAATACAGAACCCCAAAAGAACACATGGAGTACCAGAGATTCATTTTCAATTGGATGGAGCTTAGCTTGGAGTGCAAGAAAAGACAGAAAACAACAAATAAGATCAACAAGAGGATCACCAATGACTTGAAGAATCTGGATGAAACCGGTAATTTGAAAAAGTGCCATAAGAATATAGTTTATATCCAAAAACCACAATAGTTTCAGGAAAAATAAAACTTGACAAATCATTAATGAAAAAGATAATGAATCTTAAGAAGAAAAAAATAAGTTAAAATTACAAATTTGGGTTGCATGAAAGATTAAAATAAGTCTTTAAATTGTAGTGCGAGAAACACGCAAACAAAAAATGTCCTAGGGAAATCACAATAAGAAAAGACTAGCTATTCCCCATAACCAGTCCATGCACTCAGATGCTACTACTTTTGGCTTGCGATCAAGTGATATAGATTCACATATGTAATTATTACACTAATGTGTTAGGGATTAGGAAGGTTGAATTTAGAGAAAGTGTACCCACATTTGTGTGAAGAGAAAGTAGGACACCATTTAGGAAAAACCACCTGACCGGAATTGAACTCTTATCTCGTCTTTGGCAATCTTAGTCTATTGCGAGAGTAGCGCCTTAGGCCATGTGGCCACTGAAGCAGGTCACCAAAGTTATAACAATGTGAATACAGAGGTAGATTCCCCAGACACAGAGCTTTCATTGTGCGTTTCAAAGAAGTGTTATTCTGTGATCTCAGCCAGTGTAGCATGGTTCAGGATTTAAACAATAGTGGATTCAACCCATCTGTCAGTGTCCCCCGAATTATGTAATTTTGAGGAAAGTATGAAGGTAATAGTAATACTATTCATACCCAAACAATGGACTTGGCCACGACCATCTTTAATTACAGGCCGGAATACTTAAGTTTGGCAACACTGTGTCGAGGCCGGTCAACAACACATCCACATGTAGTATTGCTGATTTAGTTCATTTTGTTTCTCGTGTAGTTTATTTGATTTGAAATTTTGAGTTGTTCACGCTTATATTGTATTATGTTTTGGGTAATATAGTAAAACATACAGTGGATGAAAATTTTGTGGATGTGATTAGTGATATTCAACAAACAGCTGCCATAAGTCCAGTATTCTCAGTTGTGTACATTTGTGTTTATACTTATTACAAATTGTCTGTTCATTTGAAATGCAGTTGTTACATTGACATTTTAGTTGGGAATGATACAGATGCTAAATGCAGTTGTTACATTGACATTTTAGTTGGGAATGATACAGATGCTAACTATTTCAATGATCTTACCAGAGAAGGACTCAACAGTCCATCAACAACTGTTTTGAGGATTGGAGTTAATTGACAGACAATAATGAAGATTTTAATAACAGAAAAGTTCAAAAATAAGTTTCTTCAGCATAAAAATCAGAAACAACTTTTCCTGTGCACCCATTTCGATGGCTGCAAGGACTAAGTCGCTACTATCGCAGTAGATTAGACTGCCCATGACGGGGAAATCGAGGTTCAAATCTCGGTTGCGTGTACTGAGGGAGGTTTTTCCAAAATGGTTTTCCACTCTCCTTACACTCAAATGTGGGTGCACTTTATATAAATATAACCTCATCCCTAAAATCACGAGCATAATTAGTACATAAGGATATAACCTGAACGGGTAGTAAGACATGGTGCTAAAAAAACTGTTCCTGTGTTTGGCCTAAAAATACATTTTTAAAGATCCAGATTTTGATCAATTTATTAACAACGATTTCTGCGGTAATTCCTTGCGTGAGTTTTTTGTTTTTGTTTTGTCAACGCTTGAAAATATACTGCTTATCAACTACTTCAAGTATAGGAATAATAAACTTTGCAGTGAAAATTCTTGTTCAGAAAACAAGAAAAGCTAAATACTTTAAAGAGTAATGTTTCAAAATTATATATCCCAAGGCTAGTATGTGTTCAAAGCAATTACATAAAATAACACTTTAAATTTTATTAAAATATTTGCTAAGGAGACACCTGGACATGGGAATTGAACCCGGGACTTTCAAATTGGTGTAACAATGAAGTGAATGCTCTTTCTAGGATTTGAACCAGCGTCCTTTTGCAATCTTCATCATAATATTCTAATCTTGTTTGTGAACGGCACATAATCCTTAACCAACAAATTTATTTTAAAATTATTATTTACATGTATATTTTTTGTATTTTTCAACCTCTGAAAACAAAAAAATTAGGAGTTGGGTTGGTTTTAATTGCGAAAATTATTAGTTTTTGTTGTTGTTGTTGTTATGTTTCCTTTTAATATAAAAAAAAATTTAAGGGCGGAATGCAAGAACAAAGTTGAGCAAGAGTAGAGTAAAAGTAGAGTATGTCATTTAATGACACCTAGACCCCCTGCATGTCTACAAGAAAGTTCAGCGATGTATTATCATGGTCATGGTCACCCAGTTAGAATCAGAGACAGATCTTACTCACTTACAGGTAGGTAGTGGGTTTGAGATATACCTGCCGAAGAAATTGGCCTCCTTGATGTCAGTTGTGGTGTTACAGTGACCACAGAAACGAACTTTATAGTCGCTAGCCGCTTCCCTCCAACTCCTCTCTTGCTGAGATATGGAGTCTTGAACCTTGAACTGTAGGTCACTGCTTCCACACTCACTGGAGTCTCGCGGCAGCTCACCATCATCTGTAACATACCATCCTTGTTCTTGAGTGTCTCGTGACAACTTACATGTAGCTCGAGTGTCTCGTGGCAACTCACATGTAGCTTGAGTGTCTCGCGGCAACTCACATGTAGCTCGAGTGTCTCGTGGCAACTCACATGTAGCTAGAGTGTCTCGTGGCAACTCACATATAGCTCGAGTGTCTCGTGGCAACTCACATATAGCTCGAGTGTCTCGTGGCAACTCACATATATCTCGGGTGTCTCATGGCAGCTCACATGTAGCTCAGTGTCTTGAGGCAGCTCCCATACAGCTCAAGTGTCTTGTGGCAACTCACACATAGCCTGAGTGCCTTGTGGCAGCTCACACACAGCCCAAGTGTCTTGTGGCAGCTCACACACAGCCCAAGTGTCTCAAGGCAACTCACACACATACCGAGTGTCTTGTGGCAGCTCACCATCATCGCAGGAGGGTGTCACAGCATCCTGTATGTCCTTGCACAGAGCCTTGCATGCGTGACTATGGACATGACCAGGGAACTTCTCCTTGAAGGATCTAAGACACTCCTCCGCTTCTTGGACCCATTGGAGTTCGAGCAGACATCTCGCTAACCTACAATCACAACGTAGATTTAGCTTCTTTTTTTTAAAATATAAAATGACACATGTTTCAGAGTTAGTAAGATTTCAAATAATGACCAGTGAACCCATTGGATGATCGTCTTTTACCTGAAATGAGCTTTTACATAAGCTGGGTCCAGATGAAGCGCTGTGTGGCAGTCCCTCATAGCAGCATATATGTCCCCATCCCTGTAACATAATAGCATCCCTGTCCAACTAGGTGTATATTCTCATAATAGCATCTTGTCCAACTACAGGACAGAAGAAAGAGACGGTACTATTAATAATACTTGTAGTGTTGGTTGGGTCTAAACATAGTCGAGTGTTGGCCAAGTAGTCCCAGAGTAGCAGTTATATTTACTACTACCCTTTTGAGGCCTCTAACGTCGAAAACAGGCGTCGCTCGGTTTAAAAAAGTAGTGGGGGAAGCTCATTAAAGATAAAACTAATACAGTTGTCAATATAAAGTGAATCTGACATGTGACAATTATTCTGAGCACTGCAATGCTCTCGAGGGCTTGTCTTAGACTTAATGCCAACTTTTGACTTCATTTTGGAATTAGTTTTTCTTGTAGTTCATCTACATTTTTTGAGCAGCAAAGATTTTGGATTATTGAAATAAAAATTAAGACACTTTCTTTGAACCATGAATTAATTTCCAGAAATTATCAAAATTAAAGTAGAAATATTTCTTTTGATTTCAACTTTTGAAATAACTTTGCCATGAAAAAAAATTGTCTATTTTGGCGATTTTTAATGATTTCTCTTTTTTCCTTTCATTTTTAAGTCTTACTTCCCATTCGGATTATACATGTGTGTACTAATTAAGCTAATGGGTTATGGATGAGTAAGATTGAATTTAGAGGAAGTGTACCTATATTTTTGTGGAGAGAAAGAGAAAGAGTGGAAAAATGTTCAGGCAAGACTACCCTCAGTATACTCGACCAGGATCAAATGAAAAGTTTCTCATCATCGGCAGTCCCGTCTATTGCAAGATTAGCACCTTAGCCCATGCGGTCACTGGGTATTTTCACAGATTATCCTATCTGTTTGTTAGGCAAGTTAATGTTCTCCTTTTATTTTTCTCATGTTTTTAATAAAGGATTTTGGTTCCCTAAAGAAATAAGCCCCAAATTGGATCTTACCTAATTTAGCCATTAGTTACAAGTAGTTATATGGTGTCTGCTAAAAGCCCCTACTAACCCCCCATCACTCATCACATGATTGAAACTAATTGGAGTTTTGTTGTCATATGTTCAAACACATACCACGCCCTCTTCATGTATGCAGCCGCTCTGTTGCCGTACAGTAGAGCAGTGTTGCCGTTCAGGCTGATGGCTTTGTTGTACAGCATAATGGCTGTGGAGAAATGTTGGAAATCAAACGCTTGATTGGCCTGAAACAGTTTAGACTAGTGTTAGAGTGAGGAGAGTGTGGATCTATAGGTGAGGGGAAGGTAACTCACCTTGAGAGACCAGTGTTAGAGTG